>CAEGAF010181970.1:0-19877 GCA_903067075.1 Micropoecilia bifurca
ACACACACACACACACACACACACACACACACACACACACACACACACACACACACACACACACACACACAGCGGTGTGTCGAAAAGAGGCAGTGGTGTTGTTTTTTTGTAGCGTGTGATTATCCCAATTAGCTATTAGGCCATCGCTTTTGCTTCGCACAGTGTCACGAAACCTTAAAGCTGCTTGTTTCGGTTTCTGTTTTTGCTCTCGTTTTCGTCATCTTTTGGCCAAAAGCGAATAATTATTTCTCCAGATATGGTAACTTGTCCCGGGTGTCTTGGATTCTGGCAGCTTTATCCACGCAAAAACCAAAATAACTGCGTTCTCTGACAATGAGGTCACAATTAAAGTCCCTACACAAACATTTTGCTCATAGCGGGGGGAGAAAAAAAAATCTGACTGGTGTGTTATGACATATTAGTAAACACCAAGATGGAGTCGGACAGTTAAGTGGAAAATTATGGCGAGTTTCTGCAAACATCTTGCAGTCTGTGGCATGTAGTGGAGCCTGAGGGGTTTTAAGTTGTTCTTTAATTTAGCGATGGGATGTCAGGCGTCTTTTGAAAACTAAACGGTAAACAGAAAATAAAAACCAGCTGCTTTGTCACAATACAACCACAGGGAACTTGTAATTTTACATGACAAAACATCCATGTTTCTGAGTGTATTTGACACAATTTGGGCTCTAATTTGAGAAATATAAAGGATGATATGAGGTCAAAGCGTGGTTTAGGCTCTGGTCGTTACAGTGAGTTAAAAACATTCATTAAGTACAAACTGATAACTGGGATCAGATTGAAATACGTTTTGTTCCTGAAGTTCCTTCAGATGACATTTATTGTGAATCGGCGCTTCATGAATGAGCTGAATTGAGTTGAAAACATTCAGTAAATGTGTCTCTGTCATTATAGGACCCAGAGATCTTGTGCTGGGACCTGAGGGACCCGGGGAAAGTCGTGTTTTCCCTGAAGAGGAACGTTGCCACTAACCAGCGCATCTATTTCGACCTGGACCAGTAAGTCGATCAGAACGCCACCTCAGAGCCGTGCGTCTCTGCTCACAACCCTGATGATTTGTCCTTCTTCTGCGTCCAGATCAGGCAGACACCTGCTGAGCGGAGACACGGAGGGCGCCGTGTCCGTCTGGGACACTCAGGTGGCGCCCCCCGATGGAAACGAAGAGCTGCTGCAGCCACAGATCCGCTTCCAGGCCCACTGGGACTGCACCAACGGCATCAGGTAGAAACCTTCACAAAGCCTCTGATCCAGACCGAGCCGATGCAACAACCCACTTCCTCCCACAACGTTCTCTCCACCGCGATTCATTTAGTTTGTCCTAGTTACCCACCGCAGAGAGGAAGATGAGCTTCACATTAAAGATAAATGATTTAGGAGCTTTTTGGTTTTAAAGCATGAAAGATTGAAATGCACTTCCACAAATTAACAGAACAAAAGCAACGATGATCAGAGGGAATAAAGGAATCTGTCAAACTTGGATCGTTTACGTTCCTTCAGTGACTCTCTTGCTGCTCTAATGGCTGATTGTCGTGCTGCGTTTTACTGTTTTCTGCTCCCAATTATCTTTCACCAAAACAAAAGACATAACAAGATGTAACAGTGAGATCAGCGTCTAATTTCACTGCAGGTTGTTGCTTAAGCATCACAGGCGGCCAGAAATATCTCAGTCGCTAAGCAGAAATTCAGCCTCTAAAAGAGGAAGCTGATGATCATTAGCTTGTGAGAGAAATACAGTGACACTCTAGCGCAGAGGTCGCGACCTCTACACGGGTCGAAGAGGAGGTCAACAGATGTCTGGTAAATTAAACCTTTTTTCTTTAATTCAAACTTATGTCTTAAAATACACAAGGACATGAATCGAGCTTGTAACAAATTGATGAGGCATAAAATAAAGTATTTCATAAATGCACACAGTCGGTGAGCAAAAATCTGTTCATTATGTTCAACTTTCTTCATCTTGTGCAAAATAAAAACTTGGTGAGTTTTACATTCACTTTCAAACTTATGTTTAGAATAAATGGTGTTTTTGTGTTGAATGCACAGTAATAATAATTATTTTGTGCAGTTTATTTATTAAAGATGATAGATGTGAATGATTCTGAAGATATTTGAAGGTGCATTAAGCTACAGGTTTTCAGTATCAAACAAATATCAGGTTTAGTAAAAGAAAAGCAATGGCTGCAAATATCTGAACAAATTCACAATCCTGTTTTTGGAAAAACTTTGACTCGCCAGGTTTTGTTTTATTTCTTGAAATCGTAATTTCACACCCTTTTTTTAATGTCTGTGTCTGAAATAAAAGTAAAACTATTTCCATTACCTGAATAGAAAATTGTACATTTCCCTTTGCTGCATCTGTTTCACCTCACCTGTCATTTATTTTTACGTACTCTGAGCGTAACCGTTAGATTTATTAACTGTAATAAATAGTATATCACAGTGAATTGAAACTTTCTTCCTTACTTGTATTGTTTTTATCTCTAAAACAATACAAGTTTGAAACTTATGTTGAAAGTGCTGAACTTGCTGGTCAGTCTAATTAGTGTCCCTAATAATGTGGCCTCCTCTCTGCAGTGTTCACCCCTTCATGCCGATTCTGGCCACGTCCAGCGGGCAGCGGCAGTTCCCCTGGCCCACCGACAGCGAGGGCGACTCCGCCTCCGACACCGAGGGAGCAGCAGCAGGAGCAGCAGCGCTGCAGCAGGAGGTCCGGCAAGACAACGCACTGACCCTGTGGTGGGCCGGACCGCTGAGCTCACCCGCTGAGGAGAACCAAGACCAGAACGCTGCAGCTGCGGACACCTCAAGTGTCCTGTTGGCTTGACCAGACGGAGCAGACGGACGGTGGTGCTGCACCTTGGATATCTTTAGTTTTCTTAAACTTCAATATTGTTTTATTAAGTGTTTTGGTTTTGCTGTTGAGCACAAATAATCAGAATCCTGTGTTTTAATTTCAACAGTGTTTTGCACACGCAAACTCCAAATCAGTGAAGAACCACAACTCCTATACATTTTTATTAATGGATGGATAGTTTTCCAGACTTTAAGTTACTTTTAAATTCCTAACCTTCCCAGATTTGTGTGAAACCCTGAATCTAACATATCAGACCTGATATCTCTGCAATCTTCGTAGTTCAAGTTTCATCAGGTTGGACCAAAATCCAGTTCAGTTCAGATATAATCCAAGTTTTAACAAAAACCAGTTGGCGTTTTTCTTGCCGTTTTACTCCAGAAGTCTGCTGCTGCTGGAGCCGCTCGAGTCCTCAGTGTCTGTGTTTGGGTGTGTGACCGGTCAGAGCTGTAACCGTGGGAGTGTTTGTTTGTGTGTGTTTGGCTCCAGCGCTGCCCTTGGAGATTTGCCTCTCTGCCGCAGTAACAATAAGTGCCATTTGTTTCCCCGACCTTTGCTTTTCTAAACCCAGAGTCTGCCGTGTTTTCTTACCGTGTCCTTTGTGAGGCGGCCGGCGCACCGAGTCGTGTCGCGCCTCAAGTCCACAGATGTATATTTTTGTAACGCCGTGCTGATTTTCTGAATGTCCCGTCGTTGAGCGGCCAGCTTAACTCTCGCTACGCTCTGTGAAAGTCTTTAATAAGTGGGTGCAGCTGCTAAACGAGTGTGTTACTTTTTCTACTGTTTGAACATGTGTGTGTGTGTGTGTGTGTGTGTGAGAAACAAAACTGGTTTGACTGAGTGATTTCTCTCCGTTTCTGTCCCCAGAGTGAGGGTTCGTGTTGCTGCAGGGCTCCTGTGCTATCTATCTATCTATCCAACATATGCCTTTTTATAATCACACACTTAGAAATTAATCAGTTTTTAACGCCTCCGCACTTCTTTAAACTCGTACCTGTTGCCAAGCATTATTATTTCCACTCAGTGATAATACTACACCAATTGATTCCCTACCAAGCATCATTCAGAACCAGGCCAAACACGTCTCTGGCTAGATGTCTCTGATGCTTTAATCCAATCTGGAGTGAATTAAACTCGTATCGCCTCCCACTTGATTCACTGACTCGTTTTTTTCTCCTTCAGAGATCTTATGAATACAGGACGATGCTCTGGGCCTGGAGGGAGCCTGGTTTATGACCCCCTCCTCTCCGACGGACACACACTCGTGCATCTGATCATCCGGAGCTGGAGGAGTTGTGTTGTGCAGGTTGCTTAGCGATCGTCTCTCCGCCTCGGGAAAGAGAGACGAAACGAGATGGAGAAATATTGGGGAGTGGGGAGCTGGAGAAGAGGGAAAAATAAAAGTGAAATGATTCCTAGTCGTTCCTCAAAAATGTAATAACTGGCTGCTCAGGAAGTGTGGAGGAAAGTTCTGTAATGAAGGATTAGTAGCAAGATTTAGTGTTTAAACCTGGTCTACTGTCTGGTTTTCTCACAGCATAAACAAGCTGTAATAATCTAAAGAGAGCGACGTGTCAACAGCTGTTACAACCAAAATGATTTACTGTTTTAATAGAGGCTCTGCATTTATATTTGATTATTTCTTTAAATAAGGGCTTTCCATAAAAGTACAATGTTGAAAAGGTGTTTAAATAAGTTTCTGTTCAGAAAAACATCTCTTTAGATTCTCAGCATAAAAAATAAGCAATTTTGATCAAATGCAAGATCTCTCCATTTTTAGTCTTTTATCTGATGTGCGACATCTGGACGTTGGAGAAAATGGGCAGGATTTCTGCTGCCCCAAAGCCAGAACTGTGGTCCCAAAGCCAAAAGCAATTAAAAAAATGTTTAGTAAAAGTATCACGAGTGTCGATGGCTTTAGATTTTGAGTTGCAGATCCAGTGTTTCCTTGATTCTAGGGCTGCTTGATGTTATTCTCACTTTCTCATCTGTTCTTCCATTCTGTCTTTTTTAGTGTTTTGAACGATGTCTGTTTTGTCCAGTGTGGTCATCTGCTTCCAAGAGAATCTGTCTAAACATTGCATTAAAATGTAAAATGGAACTTGACTCAGATATAATTTCAGTTATTGCCCTCCAAACAGTCCTTTATGATATGAATGTCACACACACTGATATTCTGATGATGATATATGAAAATATTTGCGCATCCTAACTTAGATGCTTAAAAAAACATAAAAATGCCTCCATTCTGGAGCTGCACCATGAATGGCAACTAGCTGACCAAAAGCAGCCAATCCAGGAGCGCCTTTAATTTTCCTTGTCACTGATTGGTTGAACCACAGAGGTAGGCTTCTGCTGTGCTGTTATATTTGTAATGTGCACCACTGATGTTAAATCACTATATAAACACAGTATCTAGCAGAAGCTAAAGTGCTAAATTCAAATTTTATCTGCCCTTTAATGACTGCATTCATCCAGCACAAACCTATTTTTATGTTCTCTTCTGCCCACGTTTTATTTTCTGAACACAAGAAGTCTCCAATATAAACAGTTTAAGAACCACTGCGTTGGTTCGAATATTATTCATGTGTTAGAATGGATCAGTCAGCATGATGCAGCCACCACCATGTCCTGTCATAGCAACAGAACACGTGTTCTTGGTGTGAACAGTCTCAGCTGACCTCTGAGGTCAGGGTGTTGCACTTGATTTTATTCAGCTGGATGGAATATGAACACTTCTTTTCACCTCAGAAATACGCAGATGTTGCTCTGCACGTTAAAACATCCACCAGAATCCATCGCGGTCTGCGGCTCCAACATGACACAAGGTGAAAATCCTCACTTTTTACCAAGGAACCGCCTCCTCTTTCCGTTTTGTCTCATTTCTCGTCCTGCTCCTGAATTCCTGTCTTGTGTCAGGAGCCCAGCAGCAGCACAACGCAGCTGGCGGTACATTCACCACGTCACGTTTATAAGGTCACGTTCTCGCGGGGTTTACTGCCTGTGCACTGATTAAGTGAAACATTTTGACACACGGGGGGTAAAGGGGGGCTGTGGATAAATAACATTGAATGCGCAAGTAAAAATCAATAGGTTGTTCCTTGTAAACGATCCTTGTTCTCGGATTAAAAACTGGGTCTTTAACTGGGCGCGAGCTGCACAGCTGTGACGTAGCACGTCATATTTATGACTCGCTATAAACCTGATTAATGTTCTTATTTTCCTATTTCTCGTCGAGTTTTCTACACATTCAGCTCCTCGGTCTCCTCTTAACCTCTCAGCTGGTTTCCATCCTCAACCAAACATTCAATGAACGAACTGCTGTTGAACGTTCATCAGTTTTCTGCTCTTCGGGGCCAAATCCACCAGCTGCATGAGTGAGATTCTGATTAGAACATTAAACGCAGTTTACGGTAATTAAGCTTCATTACTAAACCGACTCTCTGCAGCTCGGCCATGTAAAGTGAGAGTAAAATGCTCAAGAAAACCCCGAAGTCGACTTATAATTAAAATCTGAATCCACGTGTTGGGAAGCAGAGTCCGCCATCTTCCTCCCGAGGTGCCTGCGGTCGGTTCTTCTTCCCACTTGTGCGGCTAATGAGCCAATCCACGTCAAGTACTTTCTGTTTTTCCCGCGCTGCCGTTTCCATGGCCGCGCATGAAGCGTCTTCCATTAGGGCGGCCGCCGCAGAATGGAGAGTAATGGGAGCTTGATATTAAGGAAGACATTTGAAAACAATTATTTAAATGTCTGGCCGCCTGTTGAATCTCCTGATCCCACAGCGAAGCTCTCGAGCAAACCCTCGGGAGCCTGACCTCCTCTTCCTCCTCCTCCTCTTCCTCCCATGAAGCTCTGAGGCCTGTAAATGTTCACTATGCTCCCCGGTTCGTCGCTGTTCGCTGCCTTTGAGGTGGAGAGTAAAAGAAAATGCTCTTTAGAACATGAAACGCGGGGAACAGACTTCGTGTAGCTTTTAGAGCTTGTCAAACATGGCATTTCTCAAAATGTCACAGAGGAGGCGCCTTTAGCTCTGCCAGGCTCTGAATGGCTTTGGCAGGCGCTTAGCGCGACGCTTCGCTCCGACCCGGTTCTGACGCGCCGGGTTGTTACATCCACTTTAACTCAGAGTTAATAGATAATGCGCAGCGCATCCCGGGCTGCCGCTTCGTGCGCTGCGCTGCGCTGCGCTGCTCGGTCTGCGGCTCAGACATCAGAGGAAGAGTGAGGCGTTCAGAGGCGCGTCGGCACTTTGAGCTGCGGAGGATGCAGCGTGAACGCATCGCCAGGAGAAATCTGGGTGATTCAGGGGGTTAATACCTGCAAACTCGGAGCTACTCGCTGCATGTTTGCGTCGTTTTGCATTCAGTTTGTGGGTTTTATTGACTTATTGCGTAATAGACTAAAGCTGCGCCTAAGCAGGGCCGTTTTACAAGGATTTGGGCCCCAGGGGCTGGAAACCTTTTTGGTGTCCTGAACATGGAAGGAAATTTATTTCACAAATTTAATAAGTAGTCCTGTATATAAACTATTACCTGGTGATGGACGGTTTAATATGATCACTGGCCAGTAGAAGACTTTATTAAAGTCACATTCATGGAGAAAAACATAAGGAATTCATCACTGGTTATGGTTAATTAGCATTAGCAGTAGCTTCATGTCATCCTGTTCCCCCAAAGTAGAAAATATATCCATTCGTCTCTAGAAATGTCATTTTTATCTTTAAAACCCAAAAGTAGATCTAAAATGATTGCATAAAAACGACAACTTTCCTATTTATCAAGAATTTTACGTCGTGTTTTGCTGAATATTTGCGAGGTGGATTGTAGATGTAGTTAAGCCCTCATTTAGATAAAAGCTTATCCATGTGTTAAAATGGCCTAGTCAAAGCCGGTGTACCCAGAGAGAACCAACACTTGCATGGGATGAACAGAAAGACCTCGACACCTTCTGGCTGCAAGGCAACAGTGAAAGTGCACCCCTTCCTTTAAGTCATTATAAACCTAATTTTAAGGGTGTAATAAGAAGTTAGTCATTATTTCACGTAGCCCAATTTTTGCATTAACGTCGTGGTTTGACAGTGACTCAGTGTGCAGAGCTCCAAAATCTTTCCTGTGGTGGAATGGAGCCCTATTAATCTTCCCTGGATTTCCTGCTTTGACATGTGAAAATATCTGCCGCGAAAAAGATCTATAGGCAATCCGACACAATCTCCAGGGGCTTACCTCACTTATCTAATTTGTTTCTCCCCTCTCCTCAGTCCCCCTGCCTCTGACCTGAAAAATCTGTCTCAACAAGACGTTTTGAAGGATGTCTCAATTGCTAAACTGCAGCCAGAGGACAGAGCCGCTCGCCGGGGAGAGCTATGAGCAATTCTTTTCGACATCTGCGAAGTCTGAGCGGGGCTGACATGTTAATCCCTCTGTGCAACTGAAGCGAGGCTGAATATATAGAGAAAGAAACGAGCAGATCCACTAACAGGCGCAGTAAAATACAGAGAGGGGGACGCAATAAAGCAGCGGGGTTGTGTCATGATTAAGTAATGTTGGCTATAAACGGCTGTATGCATGAAACAAAGTCTCACTTCCTCTGTCATCTTTATGCCTTCACCTTCTGAACAGATGGATTTTACACCCAGCAGAAAAATGTGAGACAACCTGGTAAAGTTATAGACTTGGCTTGTCACTAATGTTGAGTTTTGGGGGAGTATAGCCTCTTATTTCAGCAGCAGCAGCAGCAAGGCCTGTCATTATCACTATTATTTTTAATTAGATAAGCTAATTGGGTCATAGCCTGCATTCATCAATTGAGGTTTTTTTTTCAGTCCTATTGTGTTACATTTAGGGCATCTACAGCTAAAAGGCTGAAAATGTCGCCTATTTAAAACGAAGGCTACAAAATCTGCTTTGTTACACACAAACTAATAGAAATTAACTATGCATTATGTTAGTAGTGAAGTGATATAAATCATGCCACTGCATTAATTGATAAATAACGTATGGTCAGTAACTCATGATATATTTGGTAGGTGACCTTTATCACAGATGCTAATTAACCATAACCAGTGAGGAATTTCTTATATTTTTCTCCATGAATATGACTTTAATAAGGTCTTCTGTTGACCTTTCTTACATATGGAGTGAGTGTTCAACAGTTTTATGTTTGACTATTACTTGTATTGACTATTAATCACCATATCTCACTGTTAACAACTAATATTCTTGATCATCAAGCTAAACTGTAATTATAAACTGCATTATTTAATGCTGCATTACTCATATTTGTTGCATATAAGGTCATTATTACTTTGTGTCCTCTTACATATGTCAATTAACAGTTTATTAATTACCCAACACTTACTGAGACATTGTTCATGTTTTGTTACGTAAGCAATGATTAACTAACGGTTAGTTAGTTAGTGAAGTCAGAAGGCAACAATTTGCAAAAATAAAAAGATTATCAAACATTAAAATCAGTTAGCATGGACACCGGATAGTCCCTTATGAATATAAAAGTCTAAACTCCTGCTTTTCAGACTTCTTGTAGCAGGAATCTGTGCTACATTAGCCTTTAATCCCTGCTTGAGTAAAAATGACTTGTAAAAATTCACTGTGCTGCGGCTTCCTGACTTTTCTGTGCAAATTAACCCTAGTTTAGGTCTCGTAGCTGCAAACGTTGGCAATTTATGTTAAAGACTGTGAGAACTTTAGTGAAATAAGTCGGCATCCTAATGTTTTGTCGATTTGTCTTTGATAAATTGCTCCTGTAATCATGACGACAGCTTTGTGTGTCCTGACTCGTTGCATGGCTCCATTCTGAAGTTGCCAACATGCCGATGATCAATGACTTCTTCTGTTGGGGACTGTTGAGAGAGAAGCTTAATCTAGAAATAATAAATGCCTTTACGAGCACCAACTCCAAACCTGAAACACCTCATTGTTCGCAGTCAGTCACAGAATATCATTTTCACCTCCCCTCCGCCGCCATTTCTGCTCATTACAGATCGGACCAATCCGAAGTTCAAATGGCTTGAGGTTTCGCTTTTTAGGGCCCCCGAATCTGCGGGGATATTATTTTTATAAGTCCCCACCAACATATTTTTTCATCGGCCGCCAAAAAAATATCCGCGTTCTTATGAATTCATCCCCATTTCCATTCCAAAAAGGCCGCAGCTGTGATTGACGCGTCCTTGTTCTCTGGTTTACATTAGATGTGAAAATAATTGGCACCTGCACTCCCGCACATGCTCTGAAGCCAGGAAAAAGCGCAGCAGCTGAGGTTTTCATTTCACCCCGAAGTCTGATCTCCCTCTATTCAATCCAGATGTGAAGGCGCACTCATGGATATCCGTCTGAAATAGCTCGGGGAGATTAATGCAGACTGGAGATGTGTCACATCATCGAACTCTTCGGCTGCAGACAAGTACAGACGAGTGGCTCCGCATTGATATTTCCCTCACGCATAAACAAGCCCTCATGCATACAGAGTATCAACTTGAGTGTGTGTGCCTCTGTGTCCCCTTGCCTTCACCTCATCCTCTTCTTATCTTCTCATCCTCCCTCAATATCCTCTTCCTGCTCTACACACTTTCCCTCTGGCGATCTCTGCAGCTAGTTATCCTCAGAGAGAGCCTTTTCAAGTACATTAAGAAGCCAGTCTCCCAGCCGGCCTCGGCAGATTGGATGTGATCTTGACGGTTTTAGAGGATGTTCGGCGCCCAGGGAGAGTAATTGCGTGTGTAATTGCACACTGGGGAAAGGTAGAGCGGTATAAGGTCTGAATTCATCCCTTTTCCTGCCCTTGGGCTGCATGGACAAGTCTCATCCCAGCATGGATCCGTTCTAAAAAAATCCACTGGCCTCCTGTCGTTTCCGTCTCTGCTGCTGCGGCCAGGGTTTTTTTTTAGGAGTGAGACGTGAAGAGGGCTGAAGACGGGGGGACAGGTTGAGCGGTGGGTTAGGCCAGATGAGCTCTGCGAAGGTGCTGAGGAGGCAGATGGAGTGGGAGATTAGGAAGTATCCTGCTGACAACCTGAGAAAAGGAGGGAGAAAAAATTTTAAGTGAGGAAATATGTGGCGTTTTTTTTCTTCTTACAATTGAAGTCTTGAAAAGATATTCAAAAATGGCTTCTGGAGCTGAGTTTCGGGATGAAAAAGAGAAACGTCTCCTTTGTTTTGTCAAATTTTGCAGTTTTACTTATAAATTTGCTATTAGTAACATACAAGACTGGCTTTTCATAAAACTAGAGGACCTTTACCATGGTGGCTATAGATTGCCGACATTAAACCCACTGAGAAGTATGAACTCAGTCACTACAGTAATTATCTGTGAAAATTGTTGCCACATGTTGGGGTCTCTTAAGCTGTAATATAATGGTTTAAGGTAGTTTTCAGCTGCCATTTTTCTAGCTTCCTGTGGCAGATATCTGTGCAACAACAGTCCAAAAGCCAACTTGTACGTAAACGTAAATGACAAAAGGAGGTTCACTGATTTTATTTTATTCTTAAATAACTAAAAAAAAATAAAAGACTGTAAAATATCACATGGCTTTTGAATCAGTAACAGATCCTTGTTTTAAAACAAAACACGTGTAGATTTATTTTAAATGCTCTATAGTCCTGCAGCAGCTTGCTGTGCTACGGTACTCTGTTCATTTCACTGACTTAAACCATGGCAGACATGAAGTTTTATCAGGAGCAACAAGTGAAGAATCAGTTTGATCTGTTTTGTGTTCAGTTATTGCACCTCCTCTGGGGGACAAGAAAAAAAAGTTACATTTAAAGCAAATATTAACAAACACAACTAAATATCAGCAAATACACAGTTAAAGCAAGGATACAAAACAGATTTTAATTGCTACTTTAATGACTTCCAGAAGCAGCTGGTTATGTTGCAGCTGTTGCTTGTTTATGCTTTTTCATAACGGAAAACAAACAAAAAACATAACAAAGCAACTCTTTAAACAGTAATATTCTTTAATTATATTACTGTCTAAAGAGTAATGTAGTTATTATTCTTCAAACAGTCAGGACGGTTAACGTCCTGACAAGAGGATGTACATGAACTGGAACGAAAAGTAGAAACTCAGTTATAGCTATACTGTGTTTCCTTTCTCTCTAACCCTGATAAAAAAAAACATATAAAGATTGAATAACAAACTAAGCAAAGTCGTTTTTAACCACATTTTGTTTTTGAGTTTCATATACAGGCTAGCTGTGCTGCTAATTCCAGCTAATGCAGAAAAAACAAGTAGAGATTAGCTGTTATTTTTCTTTCTGTCCTTTATCAGAGCAAAAATAAATAATGGATGACGGGTAACGTCCTTTAGTGGCCAGTTGGGGAAACATTCAATTGCTGGTTTGTATGTAAATAGATAAAAGTGGAGATTCAGTTTCAGCAGTACATGCTTTCTTTTTTAGTCTTTAAAAACTTGAGAATCAAAAGAAAACAAAAAGAAAATGTTTTTTTTCTTTTCTACCTTCCTGTCAAACCTACCCGGACTGCTGTGCTAATGCTAGCTTGTACGGAAACAGTTAAGATTCAGTTTTAGCTGTTATTTTTAACAGCTGGAGCTCCTCTGTGCTCTGACCACACACTTTGGTGGCATCTCTGCTAATTTTTTATAGTTATTTTTTTAATTACCTCAACAGCAATGTGTGTATAGTTTTATGTAAGTCTGTCACTGTTATTAGTAGGTTACACCCTGAAAAACCTGGCTGTTTATTCTGCTCTTAAGTAACAATGCAGAGACATTTTTTATCCAGACATCACCTTATGACAGGTGAATTAATAATAATGACGATTTGTCGTCTTTTCCAAACTTGATTAAGAACCTAATGTTGTTAAAACAAATAACAACCAAGCAGACTTTCTCTTCTGCCTAATCCAAGTAAAGCCATGACTCATAGCTGTGGAAAAGGGAGTGCGACTCTGAACATTCTTCTGACAAGTCAAAACAGGCATCCACCTCCACATAACTCCAGCGCTGGGGAGTGAAAGTGTCTAACTGTGTGCAGAACGGATATGACTTAATTTTACCTCACTGAAAGGGAGCCCTAGAGGCAAACTTTCACTTATCTCCGAAGGTGGCCTTCCTGCACTTCCCGTCAGGTTTTTATAGAGTATCGTGAAATGACCAAACCAGGCAAAACTTATAATGGATTCAGACAGGAAATAAAAGTCGTTTAAAGTCAGGGAACTCATCTGCAGCTGTATGAAAGCGGTCAAATAATTTCCCCAAGCCCCTGCAAATCATCTTAATCAGAAGCGAATCGTGCAAATACATTCACAGTTGATGTTCTTCTGCGTGAAGGACATTAAAACTAAGACAAGGAGCTGTGTGCGGGGACAGAGGGGCCGTGTGGCTCACCGATGTTTTTGAAAGAGTAATATAAAATCTCAGGAAACTACTGTGCCACGCTTGAGCAACGTTGCCGCGCGGCTAAAACAAACACAGTCGAATCCCAGAAAATACAACCTGAGATGCAATAACCTTAAAACAGCTCATATGTCTCAGATAAAACAGACCGACCTGGACTCAGATCGTATCGCTCGCTCTGTATGGATAAGGTTTGTTATATGGAGCATGAAATGGAAGAAGTTGGTCTTTACATGAGCTGTGGGCTGCCATGAATAAGTAAATCCGCCATTAGCATTATTATGTACACGCCGAAACCTTTGTGATGAGAATAACAAAACGAGAGATTCAATACATTAAAAACCTGTCTAACAAATCTTTTCAAAACGTGACCTTGCTTTTGCATCAGTACATCCGCCTTTAACAGAAAAATGTGAGAGAGAAGACCGAGTGCCTTTAGATGAGATTCAAATGATTTTGGATACGCCGCTCAAGATGGCCGCCGCACATATTAGAGAAATAAAAGGTGAATGTGTTTGTTTCAGGCGTGACAACATTCCCAGATCTGATCTTTAATTTTCAAGACAAATCAAACGTAGATGTATATCCTGCCATATTTACTGTATTCTTAATGCATAGTGGATCCCTGGCGTTTACCCTCTAAAAACGCCTAAAACTGCCTGTTTCAATAGTTTAAACACCAAATGCATCTTAATGTGCAATAATATGCAGAGTAGAGGAGTGTTGATCAAGAGCGTTTTAGCAGATTACAGCGGAGTCCAGCTGTTTGGAAGCAAGATGCAGAGGAATTAATGATGATTCAGAACAGCGGTGTCCAAATTTTTCACCACATGGGCCAAGATTTATATATTTAATTTAGGGCCACAAAATGTAGATTTTTTAAAAATACATATTTTAATTAAAAATGCAGTGTTTAAAGTTTTTATCTGCAAAATGTTTCCCTTTCACCAGCAAGAAAAACACAATATTCTAATAAAATAAAAAAGTTTTACTTTTGTAGAAAGAGGAGCTGCAAATCTTTGCACATGGGAAACATAAATTTGCAAAAAGCCCTGAATACAGATTATTCTTAACTGTTTTTGTAAGTGTGACGTCAGCCAGAGAACCAGGATATCGGTTCCTTGTTCTTCAATAATCCTCTTGTTTTGCTTACCAAATTTATCAAATAGGTGAACCAAAACTTTGTTTATTAAGTTAAATTCAGGTGAAAAAGATGGTTGTTAAGAGATGAGTACTTTGTGTTGGGTCTTCCACTTTGAGATTTCAAATTGTCCGTATCTATTCTTTAAAATACATTAAAATTGTATTTGTAAGATCTATACATTTTTCAAAGCTCCAACTTTAAGCTGGAAAACCAAGTTTGTGCATTTTTTTGTTGTTGTTTTTGTCGTTATTGACAAGGGCCGCACAAAATCACTTCGAGAGCCACAAATGGCCCCCAGCCCACACTTTGGACACCCTCAGTCTCTATCTTTTTCACTGTATTATCGATGCTTTTTTCCCCTCTACAGACATCCAACACCTTTTTGACAGAACAAGCCTTTCTCAGACGAGCAAAGCAGCTTCTGGATTATGTCCACTTCACAGAGGCCTGCAGGGTGAGCAGCTAAATTGCCCGGAGATGACAGGTTTGTTGTTGCATTGCGGCAGCTTCTATCAACTTTCAGCAAAGTGCACAAATTCCCAAAACAAACCCCATTTCTGTGCTGTCAGAGCCTTTCAGCTTTACGTTTTTGACTGCAGCCCCTGTGGTTGGGACTGATCAGGCATCAGAGAGATGTGAAATCTGTTATCACCTGGCTGCAGCACAGACTTCAGGCCCTGCGATAACATGCGCGCATGTTCAGGGGCGGCCTCCGCCGTCCAATGAGAGCGGGCGCTTTTATTCCCGGCCAGCCATCCAGGAGCTCCAGCCTGTCGCTGAGGGATGTCAGGCTGAGGTTTAAGAGCTGTCACTTCCCATCAGCCTTCACTCACACCCAGAGCAGGGAGGCTTTATCTGCCCAGCATCCCTGCGATGCCTAGTTTAGTCTTTAATGTTGTGAGTCTCAAAAAAAGTACTGTACACAGGGAGGAGTTAACTCTCTAAAGCCAGATCTGTACAACAATCAGAAATTCTTTACTTTTACATTTAAAGCTGTTTGTTACAAAATCGATCTGGAGATGAATGTTATATCTTAACATTGGTTAATTGTATATTCGTTACAAACACCAGTGGCGCCTGATGTGGGTCCTTCAGAACCGGGAACATCAAAATCACATTTTCCTCCACATATTTGTCGCTCTCTGGGTATATTTTCTCTTTTTTTGGATTATTTTCTATGAACTGCAGTAATGGTTCTGCTTGAAATCCCAGTAGATCAACAGTTAGCAACATGCTCAAACCAGCCAGTCAGGCGTTAGCGACCGTAGCGTCTTTCACTGACCTCCCATTCATTTCCTTAAGCTCAGTTTTAATTTCAGCTGGTCAATTTCTCCACAGTGCAATAAGAAGCTGCCATTTGATTATTTGATTATCTGTTTTGCTTTTTGTGTGAATGAGAAATTAAATATGTGCAGCTGATTATACCAAGTATGAATGAACATATATTAATTATACTTTGATTCACAAAATAAATTCTTACATTTTCACAAAGATTTTATGAGATGCAGTATTAGATATTATTTGCTGTGTGACTTGATTAAAGACTCTTTTGTTTTTACATTTTACTTTTTATTAACCTTTACAATACAGAACTTTTTCACTCTGAGAAAGATTTGCTTCATAGACTGCAGACACAGCCTTGACGTGTTTTGTAATAAACCCTTTAGGACTTGCGTATTCGTCAGAATCTGTTTGGCAGACACAGCTAAACAAATCTGAACATGATCAGAAAGTTCATTTGTTTCAGTAATTTAAATTAAAAAGTGACATATTGCAAGCATTTGTTTAGTTTATTTTGATAATCGTGGCTTAAAAACCAATAAAATCCCATCTTCGGCTATTACATCTTTTTCTTTCTTCCACTCAATTTTCTTTAGTTTGCTTGGATAAAGCCTTCAATTAAGACCCAGCCTCTTTAGTAGTGAACTCCTGTGTCTTGTCCAGTCATTCACCGATTACAGTGAATGACCGGACAAATATTCCTACATTATTTTGAGAAACAATTAAAATTTGACGATACTCTCAATTATTGAGATAAATGAACTGAAGCAGCAGCTTTTTTAAAGAAATCACCAGCTTTTCAAAAACAGGTAGTTGTCTCAGGAAATATGAACATCAAAAATGACACATTAAGTATGCAAACGAACAAAAATGTGTGAGGAAGGCAACAAAAGAGAGGAATGTTTACTGACACAGGATGTGTGATCCACTCAGCGTGTTGCGTCTGTGTGATCTGCACATCACATGTTGCACAGGCCCCCCATCCCCACCCTTATTTAATCCCCCTGCTGCCCCCGTCGCTCTGTGTCACAGGAAAGCACCAGGAGGCGTGTGTGTGTGTGTGTGTGTGTGTGTGTGCGTGTGCGCGTGTGTGTGTTCAGGCAGCAGAGGAGTGTTTTAATGCTGCAGTTACAGTGTGTGTATGTGTGTTTGAGAGTGAGGGAGAAGGAGGAAGCTCACAAGGATCGACAGATGCTGAAGGATAAAGACTTGCAGCTGAGATCTATCAGCTGCGAGGGGAGCGGGGGGGGGGGGGTACAGTGGGGGCTTGTCATGCCCCGACAACGACCCACATCCGCACGCAGAAACCTGCACCAGCCACCCTGGGTGTGAATTTCATTCCCACCATGGTGCATGTTTTCCTGTCTCGGGGCTTCGTGTCGGTCTGGATGTGTTTGTGTCGACGCCTTTAACCTTAATTCTTACAATGCCTGCTTCATATCAGCCATGCACTTACTGTAATTGGTTTTAAGCTACACATGCTGGTTGTGTAAACGAGTTTATGTGTGTGTGTGTGTGTGTGTGTGTGTGTGTGTGTGTGTGTGTGTGTGTGTGTGTGTGTGTGTGTGTGTGTGTGTGTGGTGAAGCCTGGCAGCTGGAGCAGCCTGCAGCCAGAGTCACCAGGGACAAGGGGGGAGAGAGAAAGAGAGCAGGGATGCGGTTATGAAAAAGAGTTGAAGGTCAGTGCAGTGAATGAGGTCGGCCTGAATAAATGAGCACTAATAAACCGGCCGGCGTACCAGCAGTGTGTGTGTGTGTGTGTGTGTGTGTGTGTGTGTGTGTGTGTGTGTGTGTGTGTGTGTGTGTGTGTGTGTGTGTGAGCGACGTCTTCCTTTCACACGTCAACTCGTTCAGGTACAACCAGCAAGGCGGCAAGACGCACAGGGTCAGCCGGTTTTCCCACACAGTCAGATTCCCAGACAGAGCGGGAGGTTTGTTTTTCATGCCAGCTCCACCTCTGAACTGCTGCTGTTGTCTCTAAACCGGTTCATCTTCCTCTGCTACATTTAGCTCCGTCAGCAGCTCCTGCCAAGGTTTTCCAGAGGGCAGCTGAACACAAACAGCAACACGTCTGCTCTGTTTTCTCTGCTTTCTGAAACTTCCTCGCCGTGTTTGCTTCTTGTTTCTCTTAGCAAGCAATTACATTCTGTTCTGCTGTCTGCAGCGATCCTCCGGCCTGCAGACTCCGCTTTGTGATCACTCATTTGCAGCAGTACCCTTGAGCACGACAGCTCCAGCTGTACCTTTCTTTTATTCACAACTCTCCAGTAATTCTGCACTTTTCGTCTCCGGGGCTGTGCAGGAGCAGCAGGGGGTGTTGATGGTGAGACGAGCTCTTCCCCCCCTTTGCAGCTAATGCAAAGGGAATCATTTTAAGTGACAAATATTGAGAGGCTTTTCCTCTGCTTGTGTCCCCCTCGCTCGGTGGGTAGCTGCAGTTGTGTTGCACTGAGCTGCAGGAGTGGGAATCAGGCTTTCCAAGAATCAAATTCAAGAACTTTTCAAGCACTTTTCAAAATGCCATTGCAAGTAAATGTTATAAGAAATTATAGGTTGTTAAGATTTAATCATACAGTCGAGATTTCACTGCATAAAATCGACTGTTTTGCTTTGAAGCGGTGGTTTGTCAAAGGTCAGCTCCCACTGGCTAAATCTTAGACGAGCCTCCAAATTGTTACATTTCCTGATGTTGTCATGACAATGAAGTGGTGTAAATTAGGTATCAGTCTAGCTTTTCTGCAACATTGACACACTGATGAGTGATTGCAGCATCACAAAATGTGAAAAGGTTTAATGACAGACGATTCTCATTTGTAGGAGCTCAAAATCCCGGTTTCTAACTCTTTTACATTTCTTGATGTTTTGTCTTGGAGATGAAGGGATATAATATATATATCAGTTTTGGTCAATCTGGTAAAGCCTTATGTTTTACAGTGAGCAGTGTTTGGCAACGGGAAGGTCAAATTGTTATTTTATGGATCTGATTTTAAGGTGTGAAAGGTCTGAGTGTCAAATCCCAGACCCCCAAAAATTTTACACACCTTGAATTTTGGAGATAAAGGGGCAGAAAAGCAGGAGATATATGAATTTTTAAAGTGTTAAATCAAAGAAAAATCTGAAAAACTTTGGGATTATAATATTAGATGCTTTAAAGCTAAGCGAAGGTCCCAAATCCCGGATAAGCCCCCAAATAGTTACATTTCTTCCTTCAAAAACGGGTTGGTTTCAAAATCCAGGATGAATTCCCAAATTGTTACAATCCCAAATTGGAGATGAAGATGTGTGCAGGAAAAATATAATGTGAAAATAAGCAATTTCAAAATCAATGTACAGTTTGTACAATAACTTTATGTTGCTTTGTTACTTAAAATCTGAATAGATTACACTGAGTTGTGAAGCTTTAATGCGACAAACTGGTAAAAATAAAACCAAATGGTGCATGGATAGTTTTATTTCAAGATTTTAGCACATAAAATCAAGGGATTTGCTTCAAAGTAGTGGTTGGTAAAGTCTTTGGGTACAAGACGCTCTGGGCTCAAATCCCTGACAAGTCGTCAAATTACTACATTCTCTGATGCAGCATGGAGGATTCAGTGATGTAAGAACAGAGGATAAATATATATATAAATGAGGATATGATCATGTAAAATTAGGTATTTTTATTAAAAAGATTTTATTCATTAGTTCAGCTAAAAGACAAATAGATAGCGATTTAACAAGCAGTAATGTGCTGTTGCCCAGAGCCAAACAACGCTATACAGCTCTATTTCAAGGAGATGTTTTGTGAAATCATGAAAATAAATAACAAATTAAATGCAAATTCTGAAAAGTTACCAACATAAAACTATCAGCGCTCATATGAAAGTGATTTTATGCCAGAAATCTAAAAGAATACAGCAAGTCAGTGAACTGCAGCTTCCGCGTATTTCACATTTTATTCCACAAATTTAAACAAAAAATGCAGAAATCAATCCTACAGACGTGTGAAGCGTCTAATCAAACACCTCTGTTCATGCACACTAACCACCACATGGGGGCAGTGCAGCCACAGCTTTGAGAGTCTGGTGTCTCCAGTGTGTTGGTGTGTGAAATGGTATCAGCAGTGAGACAGGGGGGCTCAGAGTAAACAGAGGTGTGTGTGTGTGTGTGTGTGTGTGTGTGTGTGTGTGTGTGTGTGTGTGTGTGTGTGTGTGTGTGTGTGTGTGTG
>CAEGAF010181994.1:0-38399 GCA_903067075.1 Micropoecilia bifurca
TTTCAAACTGTTTCAGCAAAGTCTGAGATTCAAAACTTATAAACAATAAAAACATATTCTGTTCTTTCCTTTTGCACAAAGCTGAACATAATAGGTTGTTAGACTGGGACCTAAAATACAATGCTCTTTAAAACTTAATAGCGGTGAGCAAAGAGAGTAAATGCCTCAGAAGAAGATGCTGGTTCACGTGGTTAGAAACTGGATTTGGTTTGGTAACGAGCGCCAGACTGTGGAGCTCATGGAATCCGAGACAATCCTGATTGGTTTAAATCCAACAATAGATTAATAATGACAGCTGCTGTAATCAGGGAGACAATTTACTTCGATCCAGGTCACAGAACTAATTCATTTGAATATTACGCCATGTGACATTTTTGAATTGGGGTCGAGTTTGCCTCACAGATGAAGGCGAACCCGGCAGGTGGGATCGGGGGACCAAAGGGACAACCGTTGCCGTGTGACAATGCAGGCTGTGTGAAGCGGTAATTGGAGCCCGACTGCAGCGCGATCCGCCTCAGACGCGCTGGGAGTATCGCCACATTTCTAATTCATGGCCACCCTCTGACCTTCCAGGCAACAGGACACCCACAGCGTCCAGGTTTGTCCTGCAGGTTACCACAGTTCACTAGGCACCGATCAGGAGATCTTCCATTCAAATGAGCAGCTTCCCTTTCATTCACAGATTGGGATACAACCACTTCAGCTTTGACATGTCATAACCACAAACGTTCACTTTTTTTGGTTTCTGTGCTAGTATGAGGTTGTTTTTTTGGGCTGTATCAAAATAAATGTATTTCACAAAACTGCAATGGAATCACTTCTTTTGTTCAACACGAGTGGCAATCAACAACTGGATGTTACTTCTGGCAGAAAAGATGAAGACGACAACAGGAAGTGGCAGGAGGACGACGGCATGGAATACATTTTAATAAACAAGGGGCAAAAAATGTTTTCACGTGTGATTTTAATTGAGTTTTTCATTTAATGGAGACACAGCAGTTGCAAAATTGTGTTTTTTGACATTAGCAGAATATTGAATATTGTAACCTGACACACAGCCAAGTCAGGTCACATGGTGAATGCATGTGAACATTTATTTTCGGGTCTTGCTGCAGATTTTTGAATGAGATTTTGGTCTGGATTTTGACTGGAATGTTTTTGTTTCGTTGTGCTGCCACTTCTAAATTTCTTTGTCTTCTAAAGAAAAGCATCCTAATAAATCATCCTGATAAATTGGATCATTTCCCCAATTTTGGGAGCTCAGAAATCAGCTAATGCCAACATGTGAAACCAATCTCATGTACTGTTACCTACTTTTTCACTGCGTTTCGAGACTTCTCAGCCAAAAAAATTATAATCAGCAGGTCAAGGATTTTTATAAAATCTGTAACTGGTCAGAAAACTGCAGTTGGTGAACTTCTAATCCACAAATCATACACAAACCTTCAAGGCACAGAGCAGATAGAAAAGATACTCGGCATGAACGGCTCATTCTTCCATTCTGCTTACAATCTGAAGCACTTGTGATTTTACAACAGTCTCACATGTTCCTCCAGTAGTTACATTCACACCAACAAAGCAGGTCAGACCAGGCTGCCGTTCCAGTGAGAAACTGATCCCCGACTGCTCTTTCAGCAGCAACGCAATGCAAACGGCATGTAAATGAAAATGTGTACCGATTCCCAACTCCTTCCTTTTCCCTCATGAGTTAAAGATGGAGAGGGAGGGGGGAAAAAACGACTTCCTATGTGAGGCTACAACACAAGTTTGTTTGCATACAGCTTTGTTTTTAGTCGTTGGATCGCCCTGAGGGAAGCAGGTGGCAGAGCTGGGGAAAAAAACCCGCAAAAAAAAAACCTTTGGCATCCAGCAGATTTTGCATCTATGAAAACAAAAACGGTGAATAAATCCTGAAAATAGAGAGAGAGAGAAATTCCTTGAATCGTGTTATGCGTTTAAACAAAGAGCCCATCAGTTTTATTTATTCAACTCTTATTTTACAGTAATGTAGCCTATAACTAATCACTTAATTAAGATTTAAAATAATAAATTAAAAATAGTCTACACGTGATACGTGTGTGTTAAACCTCGTTAACTGATTAAACTACATGTTTTTCACAGGTAGCCAATCAGAGTCGTGCTTTTAATCAACAATTATAGCACTTAGAAGAGAGTTCTGACATCAGGATGAACCCATTCAACTCCATAGAGCTGATATTAATAAACACAGTTCTCCTGTTACACACAGATCAACACTCTGACTCACCGGTGAGCTTGAAATACTTTCTAGAGCTCTAAAAGAAAAGCAAGATAACATCAAGCAATTTCTTAAACTGTAGTCAGTCTTAGCAAATTCACCGACTGGTAAAATTGTTGCTTTACAAGTCACAACAGTTAGGTGTACATTTTATCTTTAGGGTTTTATGTAACACCATGATAATAAGCTACATTATTGTTGGTGAATAATATCACAGAGAAAACAAATCCTAATCAGCGAATCTCTACTGGATCTGCTACTGTCTTCTTCTTCTGCAACCCCTGAATAAACAGGAACAACTGATGTTTGTTTGTTCTGTAGGACACAATTTCACTGTAACAAAAGAAGATTAGTTTCTTTTACATTGTTGTTTCTTTTAGCACATGAAAATGATAGCGTACTTAATAAATTAAAATAAAAGTTATTCATTTATAATATATTTGTTTAGACCCAAAAGGAAAGTTATTAGTTATGCTATACAATTCAGAAGGGAAAAGGTCCTTTTAACGAGATCCAATGATTTTTTTAAGTTTTGGCCAACCTTAAAGGCTCTTCAGCTTGTGGAGTCGTTTCTGTGAAGTTTGCGTTCGTGAAGGGAAACTTGCTCTTGTTCTGCTCAGTCAGAAAGTTACTAATGTCAGAAAAATCTGGTGTCATGTCATGAGCTGGAAAACTTGTAGAATTTAAACTGAGATTACAGAACAATAAATCAAATAGTTTGAAAAAGAAGAGATATTAAAAACATACAGCCTACAAATGCAACTATTGCTGAAAATGAATCAAGCTCATGTAACATAGTGCAATATTTCACCTCTGTGACACTTTGAGTCATCAGGTTTATCCTTTTTTAAAACCCTTGCTATTTCATCAGTTTGATTTCAGAAGCAGACTATGGTAATTTTCTTTGCAACAGAAATATAAAATGTACTCATTTTACATCTTTAAGATAATTAGAACAAGACTCACTGTGTCACTGAGGGCCATGAGTTCAGCCAAAAGTAAAACATTCAGGATTCCTAATGCCACACAGATCAGAGCCTCTTTGGAGCCGTTCAAACCTCAACAAAAACCTGAACCTTAGCAAAATGTAATTAAATACAGACTAGATTTCTCTGTAACTTCATTCTTACTTGTGTGATTAGATGCAGTTTGTCCAGTTTGTGATGGAGAGTGAAAGGAAACATCACATTTTGGGGGTTGGAACCGCAAGACGTTTTTGGGACAAAACACACAAATAACAAAGCCTGACAGGTATTCTGAGTCGAAATTTGACAGTCATGTCAAAACTTTACGTTCCCTATGCAAATCACAGAGGTGGAATCTGCTCCCTGCCACTGCAACCCGAAATCCTGTTTCTGCAAGAAAGAAACATCGAACAATACTCTGTAGAGCCAACTAAAAGTCAGGTTAAATATGCCTCATAAGAACAGAGGTTAAGAATAAACATAAGAACATTTCTTATATCTTTCAAGAAAGGCACAGATTATCTCATCATGTCATCCTCCAAGCGAGTTGGTGTAAACAGACTCCTGACCGTGAAAAATAAGTGTCGCTGTTCCTGAAAAGATGTACAGAATTAACTCGAGTGCTCTGATTGCCATTACAGCTGAGCTTTATTAGAAGGACACTTGACTTGCGCTGCCTGCATTTAGAAACATCTCTGGTTGAAATTAGACCGGAGCGGAATGCCCTGGTAGAAATCCAGGTCAGAAGTTATTTCTACACGTTGAAGTTAATATGGAAAATTCCCAGCTCTGAGCCAGCAGACAGCCAATGTCTCATCATTCCTCTTTCTCGTGTTCAAACACAATGTTTCGAAAACCAAAACCAGCTGACAGCTGAACCTCCTGGGTTTCTGCTAACGTGTGAAAAGGCTGATAACTGGCTCCACTAAGCAGAAGCTGTTACTTTTCTGCTGGTGAGTATGCAGTCACAGTTTCCCCAGATGGTCCAAACGAGATACAAGATACCATCAGAATCCCTTGACCTAATTCACGTTCCATCACAACTACGAAACACAGTACATTTTATTGGGATTTTATGTGGTGGACAAAAAGTAGGTGGAGGGGGAAAATAATGCACACTGGAGTCAACATTTTATGCAAGAAAGTGTGCAGTTTTGGGTGCTGTGATGGTCCAGGGGTTAGGCACAACCCACATATGGAGCCCTTAGTCCTCAAAGAGGCCGTCACAGGTTTGATTCTCAGCCTGGCAACCTTTGCCGCATGTCTTCCCCCTTCTCTCATTACCCTATTTCCTGTTAATTCACTACCAAATTAAGGCCACTAGAGCCAATAAAACCTAAAAAACCTAAAAAAAACAAGGAGTGCAGTTCAACTGCAAACCTGCCAAAACATGGCCATCCAAGCTCACTTCAATCAAACCGAATCCTAGGTTCTTAGGCAGACCGGACTTAACATCTTAAGTCCAGTTTTAGCACTCACACCTTCAAGACCAAAGAATTGGAGTTTGATGAAAGCTGATTTGAATGCACCCTAATTCAGAGGTTGGCCATCAGGCTCCTTATATCACCTGAAGACAGATGAGATAATTGCAGCCAGGTGTGTGGTCTGCAGCAGGATGGCCACAACCTTCAGCAGAGGTCCTCTGTGCAGAAAAGAATCTCACACAGGAACACAAAAACACACCATGGCTGGGCAGAAAACCCAAAGGAATTGCAGCTGCAAGCAAGTAATATTTTGATAAAGTATCAACTCACTTTTTAGATTTTTATTCGCAAAAAACATATTTTCCCTATACATTATTGTTAGTCAATCTCATAACTCAGTAAAACATTATAGTTTGTGGCTATGATATAAATGTGGAAACGCTTCTGAACTGAAACATGCTAGAGAAAGAAAAAAAAAGCAAACAGAACCATAGTTCATTACAGTATTCTAAACTCCAACACCTGGCCACAGATAAAAACCTGAGAAAACCTACTTTTAAATGGAAGTAGGACACAAATCAATCACTTTTAGCCAAACTGTGTCATAAAAGACTGATTTGAACAGATTGGCCAACACCAAATCGGCACATTGCTCCAATTTACTGTGGGGAGGATTCAATGAAATCAGCAGAAAATGTATCGATTTAGCAAAAACCTTGAGTGGTTTGCTAAAACAGGCTCCTGTTGCAAAAGAGAAAAGATAAACTTGAAACTTTGGAACAGGGATGAGAACTTGCTGCACTCTTGACCTTATTCACCAAGACTGAAGCTTCATCTGTAGCTGCATTCTCTTTACAGATGTGCGCAAAACATTGATGATATTCCACTAATATAAAAAAAAAACTATTTTGAAATCGTGGTGTTTCCATTAAATAAGACACGCTACGAAAATGACAAGTGAATAAATCTGTTCACACCATCAGTCATTAAAAAACATGTTGCACTATCATCCTACCTACCACTTCCTGTTGTCTTCGTCTTTTCTGCGACGAAGAAGACGTTTTCTGCATTACTCTTATGATGCAGAAAAAGTCTTCCCATTGCAGTTTTGAGAAATATATTCATTTTGATACAGCCGAAAAGCCTCCCTCATCATGAGTAAACTTTTAATTGAAACAAGTGAGTTTACCCCCCTAAGTTATTATGTTTCCATTAAACAAATGTATTTTTGTAGCTCCAATTGTACAATTATATGGTCAGCTGAAAAGCAAGTACTGATACATGTAGCAACTGATATACTTTAATGTGAAGCAAATCAGCTTGATAGAAGAAAATAGCTTAAACTCAAGTTTTGTGCATTTCTAATACCAAATGGGAGGAAACGTCTTAATCCAAATTCATACATTCCAATGTCCTCTGCAGAGATTAATCATTCCTTTTGAAGTATCTAAATTTATGTGACCTGGATCGTCAAAGTGGGAAACAGTATCACCAAACCGCACAGAGGCGGATCAATAATACATTAATGGTTAAATTAACATTAAATTAAATTCCAGCGCTTTTTAATGCCTTAAGCCCTTTTATCGACCCGAATAAGAAATACTACGTTCCGGATGCTGGTGTGTAAAAAACATCCTCTTCTACGTCTGACCCGTAACGGAGTTTTTGAACACAAAGTAAACACTGCCACCTGCTGGAGGAGACGCAGCTTAACAGGAAAAACAAAGAGCTCAGTCCCACGTATCAAACTAACCGCTTTTTATTTGCATACAGAGCACCGGATGCTACTCTCTTTCCAATCAAAGAAAAAAACAAAAAGAAAAGCAAATCAGATTTTAAATATGAACAGCAAGCACATTGGTGAGTGGTTTCACAATAAACACTTAATTTATGCTTATCAAAATGACTTTTTTTGTTGCTTATTTCTTGAAAATCAATTCAACATACAATGTCACTAGGATACAGCAAGGGGCTGGGTGGTCAAAGGTCACAGATCTCTTATGCATTTGCTTGTTCCTCTTAAACACGTTATTGTTCATATACAAGGACTTAAAAAGACAACAGGTCAACAACGACTTTGTTTGGGAGGAAATCACACGACCAGGAGAAATAACTCCTGGTCATTTTCTCCTGGTCACACGACCAGGAGAAATAACTCCTGGTCATGTGACTCCTGGTGAGTTTTTGAACTCACTGATCCTCTCACATTTTACTGTCTGGTCTCAGACTAGTCAAACTATACTCAACCCATTAGCAAGTCTCTATAATCGGGCCTTAAAGGTTTTATATCAAAAGCCGATTAGATTCCATCATTGTCACATTTTGGCTAAATTTGACATTTTGGATTATACAAATTTTCTAAATTATAATGTTTTAAAATTGATTTTTAAGTGTTTAAATGGACTTGCACCAACACCATTAAGCATTGCATACAGAGACTGCAGGGCAACAGCAGATCTACCAGAGCAGCTTTGGATGGAAATTGTAAGGTCCCTTTTCGAAGAACCACTTTTGTTCAAAGTGTCTGTCTGTGAGAGGATCTGCAGTTTGGAACTCACTTCCTGTTGATTTAAAGTCCGCAACCAGTTTTAGTACGTTCAAAAATCAAACAAAACTCTGGTTATGTCAAAAACAGAACTGTACATCTTTGATGTTTTACATTTTACTATTTTAAATGATTATCACTTCAATTTTTAGAGTTACTTTTTAAAAGCCCATCTAGGGACAAGTGCTGCGAATTAGCTGTTGCTACTGCACCATGATGCAAACATGGGACGATGTTTTATTCAGTTTGTCTATGTCGATGTGTGTCTGTCCCTATGAAATAAACTTTATAACAACAACTGCACACTGCCAATCTGGGTCACTGATGTGATTTTACCGAGCTGTTTTGTAAAAGTCAGAACTGGACTCCAGTAAGTCCCACAGTGCTGGTTTGTGTGTATTTTTTTTATTTATTTCCTTATTTTTGTAGAGAGTGATTCTAAAAGCCAGGGGGCGCCCTTCAGAGACGATAAGGTGCAGGAGTGGAAGGGTCTGGAATGGGGAGTCTCGAGAATTTATGATCGCTTTTTTCGGCTCTCCAGGTTATTGAAGTTGGCTGGCCTAATCTTCATTTCTGCAAATTCGATCGAGTGTTCGTGGCCCTTCCAGTGGAACCAGTTTATCCCCTGTGGAGAAAGAAAAAAACATAAATACAGCTGCTAACACATCATTAAAAATGCTCCACAGAGAGACACAAATCTGTTTTTCCTCAATGTTTTGGATTAAATCAAAGTAAATTTGACTTTTTTGGGGGGTGAGGAGGATTACCTGACCTAAAAATGCCAAAAATAATGAGAAAGAAGACTTCTTATATCAGCTATGTTTTTCTTTATAGTAAAAAAAAAATAACATACTAATATTACTCTGCTTTTAAGTAATTTGAGAAAGCCTAAAATGATGATGTCATGAATTTGTGAGCTCCTGATAAGCTTGATGTAATGTTGGCATTTCTTCTTGTCATTTAAGAAAACCAACTCATAGTTTAAAAGGTACATCTATTAAATACTCAAGTAATATACAAAATACTCTGAGCAAATTAAAACAAACAGAAAAAAATGCAAACTTTTCTCACTCATAAATCTGACATTTAGCAACCCTGACTGACCTGGAATGTTAGATGTTCATTTCATTTCATTTCATTTAAGTGAGAAAATGTGAAAGGCACTGTTTAAAATAGTAATTTTCTAACATTAACTTAGAGTTCCTAAGAGAAAAGAAACACTAAGATCATGAGAAAAATAGGTCCATTGACAGGACTGCATTAATGATGGAATAAAGTTACTGAAGTACCAAAATAGGCATAAAAGCCGAGATAAGTGCACAAAAGTTTTCCAAAAGTAAAAAAAAGAAAAGAAGAAAAAAGAGACATGATACATACCTTACTGTGACTGCTGTCACCGTATTTCCCCATGAGGTTTACACGATGGCAGTTTTTATACCAGAAGGCACCTTTGTAGGACAAGGCGCAGTTGGTCACAGCGATGTCGTTATCGTTGTCGTAGGTGGAGAACGGCCGACCCTGATGGTAGGACATGGAGTCACCTGGTAGCACATCAAATAAAAGACAATAATAACCAGTTCCACACATTCAACTCCAAAGGATTGACTTGCTTCAAATAGTTTTTATCAATGGAAGAGTTCAACATGCTTGGAAATACTTGACTTTTTTTTTTTTTTTTACAATGGTGCCTTCGCATGACTCCTGGGCCCCAATTCACCAACTCCTGGTGTTTATTTTTACATGTATTTTGGGCTCAATATCGACTATGTGTAAGCATCTAATTCACAAAGTAAACAGCACTAACATGTTGGTGCAAACATGCCGACCACCTTTCTACATCTGATGCTCTTTCTGCTGTAAATATGACCTTCTGCTGCATAAAAAAAAACTAAAGTTAAAAAGTAGAAATGTTTCTTCACAACAACCCCAGACTTCAACAAATGAAGTACCCAGGCACTTTTATAAACTCTAAGAACAATATGTCTCTCTCTAAATGGGAAGAAGCATGTTTAGGGTCTGTCCCTCTACCTAAGCTGCCATTGTGTTCCAGTTTTCCATGATTGGGCCATGGGGGCAAC
Source organism: Micropoecilia bifurca (assembly GCA_903067075.1). Lineage (NCBI taxonomy): Eukaryota > Metazoa > Chordata > Actinopteri > Cyprinodontiformes > Poeciliidae > Micropoecilia > Micropoecilia bifurca. The sequence goes on from CAEGAF010181994.1 coordinate 9,270, forward strand.
AGGTCCAGGAGAAAAATCCAGAAAACCTCTACTGAGGAGGTTTGTACCCAAAACTGAGCTAGAGCTATTTTTTAACCAGATCAGTGTCCAGACGAAGCCCTATATACGTCTTTTCCACCGTCCAGTCCACCCTACCTTCACTAGTGAACAAGACTCCAACATACTTCAGGCAGAGACTGACGCCTGACCTGCAGGAAGCACCGTTTTCTTTTGGAGTTAAGACAAAAGCTGACTTTCACTTTGGCTGCCTTCTGGAACCAAAATACTCGATTGTCTGCTGAAGGTTATTGAATATTGATACCAACAGACCCAACAAATGCGAAAACCACACCACTGCTTCTTGACATTACATGTTAATGCTGAAAACACAACTGTCAGAGAGTCGTAGTTTTAAAACTTGCCACACAATTTAGAGTAGAGGGGAATTTTAAAGGACGATCTCTACAACCATCTGTCTACCTCAGTTCCAAATGAAAGTACAAAAGACTTGAAGCTGAAAGATCCTTTAAGTGCTTTAGACGACATTAGGCCATTTAAGTTTCCAGTGCTGCTGGTTAAAATAAGCTTTAGGTTTTGTTCCGACTTCAAACTAATCAGAATTTTCCTGTAGCTTTTATGCAGTTGCAAAGTATTTTCCTTCTAGATTGAATTTTACCCCTCACTTGTTTAGTCAGAATCAAAGGAATTACATTTTGAAGTTCAGCAATGAAAAGCTTAAAAGGTGGCAAAGCTAATCTTTGCAAGATCAACCTTCCTACTTTATTGTCCTTATTAAACAAGAAGCAGGTAGATAGTAGGACATTTTGCCTTGTGTAGCTGGTGGGACTGGTGGCTCAAAGTTCTACAATTTTCACAGATTGTTGTCAAGGGCCAAACCAATTTAAATCAAACAGCAACAGCTCTAAACACGTCCTCAATCAAAGCATAATCTCAACACACAATGACCCAGACAAAGTCCAGATCTGCATCCAATTGAGAATGTGTGGTAAGGTTTTTCCATTTATGATCCACTGAGTCCACTCTATAAAAATTTATTTCACGTGTTTTCAGGATTCTTTGCTTTGGGAAAAAAGAATGAAATGGAAACCATGTGCCATTTTTCCTTGAATTTCAAAACCATGTACTCCTTTTTGTGCATCTGATAAAATCCCAATAACAATATGTGAAAAGGCTCAAATAGAAGGTATATTTCAGCCACCCACTGTAAATGACGAGGATTTAAACTTCAGATTAACTTTGGACTGTTGCGTACCTGCTGTTCCACTATAAGCTCCTAAGTAGACTTTGTATCGTGTTCTCGGCTCAGCAAGCGTGAACTTGTCATACTGCGCGTAGGCCGACTCTCCGTTATCTCGCAAGTCCACCCTCAGCTCGTAATGTCCCAGAGACGTGATTTTTTGGAGGTTGGAGAGACCTGTAGGCCGGGTTTAAAAAGAGCGTGTGTCAGAGGGTGTGTGGGGGCGGGAGGAGAGTGACGGATGCCAGAAGGGGAATTCTCCTACCCAGCCAGAACTCATCACTCATGTTCCCGAAGCCAGCTGTGTAGCTCTTCCAGTTCCTGAAGAATTCCAGCTTTCCGTTCTGGCGCCTGAGGAAAACCTGAGGAGGACTGGCTTTCATGAGTGCCACAACAACAGCTAAGGTCTCTCCGGGTCTGTCTATCATACATCATCAGAAAAACAGGTGCCGCGTAGCGGCTAGGCTATTCTGTGTGATCTTGTGGTGTGAAAGTGCTTCCTCACCAACCATCCTCCGCCATCTGTGGTCATGTCACAGTAGACCTGAATGGGCTGGCTCTCCTCTCCTCCTATGTAGACGGTGTACAGACCAGAGGTGGTCTCCCCATTCGACAGAATCTGAGCGCAGTCCCGGGGGCGGGCGAACATCTGTCCAGCTGGAACGCCACATGTTCGAAAGACATCAGAGGAAGACAGAAGCACTTTATCTTCAAGAAATCCATCCCACACCATTCAGGGTCATGAGTGGGAATGACTTTTGGAAAGAAAGAAAGTAAAGGAGGTTAAAAAAGAGAAGGGTTTTCCATCTGAGCAGTTTGGGGAGGAGGAAGAATAGGCGCAGGTAATCTGCTTTTGCTGGAATTAGCATTACAAACCCATCTGGAGTGTTGCGTAACCAGTAATCAGAGCCTCCAGTGCTGACAAACATCATATTAAAAGGTGACTTTTAGTGATGGATGCAAATATCGAGAGGTTTTCTTACCTTTACTGGTGGAAAAGGTGGTGGTTATGTAGTGACTCCTTTGGCCTCCGGCGATGGCCTGAAGCCGGACACTGTACTCTGTCGAGTCAGTGAGCTGAGACATGCTGTAAGACGACGCTGTGGGGCTTAGCATTACCTCCTGCAGTGACAAAATTAACAGGAGGTTGTGACAAAATGTTTCAGATTTAGAGTTTTCCTGGCCGTAAAATCCAAAAGGTTTCCACCTAGGCCAGTTTCACACCAGGAGAGTTTTGTGGGGAGGAAGGACCACCTTTGTTTGGCCTGGTTTCTTTTCACGCTATGCTTTTTAAAGTGACTCACAGCCTTCAAAAATTTGTCATGAAGTTTGAACAGATGCTGGCTCAGGGAGCTGTCAGAAAAACCTGCCCAAAGGAAGCAGGAGACGAGGCAGTGAGCAGCAGCGGTTTAAACGTTTTCACTTGGATGATAAAACATGTCTTGGTTAAGTTTCTCTTTTTGTATTTCACCGTAATTTCACTAGGAAAATATCAATAACAAAGACTGTTATATGATGCACACAATAACAGACGTTTTAGAAGCATTTACAAGATGTACTTGTTTCCAAGACTTTTAAAAGCCCTTTAAAGATGTTCAGAGAGACCTTCTCTTTGATTTAATTGATTTTAGGCAGGCAGAGATATTGAAAAGAGCTTTTCTTCAGTTCAGTCCAGACAAGCCTGGTTTTGGCCTTCCTACACAGTTCTGTTTGATTCTCCTCACGCTTCACTGCTTCATCTGGGCTTTCTCGCATTGACTTGCATTTCTCCAGTAGAATTTCAACCGGGCCGATCATTGAACAAAAGGAAAATCAATGGTGTTGATTTCCTACAATGTTTTAGAACTGAAGTCTGCTTATGGTTGTGTGACGGGGTTCTCTTATGCTTGGACAAACAAAAAATTGACTGCCCAAGGCCAGAGATTACTTCAGTGAAATTTATTTAGTTCTTCAAGTGAAAACCAAGTGGCAGGTGCAAAATATGTACAAAGACGTCCAGGCAGGTTAAAATCAGACAGCAGTACCTTCAATAAAGAGTCCATCACCTTCACTGTGATCTGGCAGGAGTCTAGCCACAGACTGCCTCCCTGTAGCAGAGCCCTGCTTTTAAAGCCACAGGCTCCGCCCACAGAAAAGACCAAACAAGCAAACGAAAATTAGACGGTTACTTCTAACTCAAATGAACTCTTAGAGAATACAGAAATAACAATGATAATAATAATAAGAAGAAAAATAAACAAACTTGTAATCAAAATACAACAATCAATTTAATAGCGAACACTCGATATGTTCCGATGACGTCATCAAATGACTCCTGGCGGAAATAATCCTACTTGAAAACAAGACTGGGAAAATGTCTGAAAATGAAAACAAGTTAGGATGGATGCTAACTGAAGCAGGAACACCGCGTGTGAACCACGATGAACCGCATCAGTCCAAGCTGGAACAGAGGAAGTTAGCGATTGTGTATGTGTGTGTGTGTGCTCGCATGTTGGCACGGACTCATAATCAAGTCCCGGCTCGTGACGGCTCCTCCGTCACAGGTTGTTGTTTGCCAATGGCCATTCAGTCCATGTTGGCCACTCTACCAAATATTGAGCAATTAAAGTCAGAGTAAGATGAATGTTTAAGACATTTTACTGCTGGCAAAGATGTCTGCCCCACTCATCAGCAGGCCTCTTGTTCGACTCGGCACATCTCTCTTTGCAGTGGATGTTGATGTTGACACAAGTCCCAGGAATCTTCATGGCGTCGCTTCCTTCACGGTCCGGCTGGTGCATTACAGAAGTCACAGCCAAATGTTAACGACTGAGTAAAATTAGCAGTCGTCTCTGAAAAGCCAAGAGTACAGATCCTTTGTATAACGAAAACTATATCCAGATGGAAGTCCAGATCTTGAGAAGTTAGATGTTTTATAAGCGAAGAGAGTAGCAACCTGTAGTCTTTTGACTGATGTAGCTTAGTTGGTATAACTCCATCTGCTTTGTAGACGTACCAGTGGTTTAGTTTGCCAGTGGACAGTGAAACCAGTTCCACCTCTCACATTAAAAACACTGTTGTGTAAGAACTTTGAGATTTACTACAAATCAAAGAGCGCTATTACAGACTGAGCCTAGCATATGCAGACACTGAGAGGAAGACTGGATATATACGTCACCATGATCTAAAACAGACATCAAAGTTGCAGAATAGTTTTTCTTGACTTAATTAAAAGGAAAAAACAAAGAAACAGATGCAAGATTAAGGTTTCTTCAGTAGTTGCTGAATAGGTGACTTTCATTGATGAGGATACCAGTAATTCTGTTCTGAGACACAAGCTCCATCTCTCAGCCTGCAATTTATCAACTTTTATCTTGAATTTAAAAATAGCCGTGGTTTCGACTTGTCTAGATCCAAAACAACATTTGAGTCACCAGAATGGTAATGTGGACACTAAGCGAGATCACTAATGCAGATGATAAAAGACTACTGTCCAAGGACATAACCTTGAGGAACATCCTTAAAGGATGTTCAGCTGTCTAGAAATAAAAACATCTGTCGATTATATATGCTGAGACATGTTGGAAATAGAGTTGTGAAACCAAGACATGCTCTGCAACTCCTACATCAAACAGTTTCTGTATCAAGAGGTTCTGGTGTAAAGTGTCAAAGGACTTTAACGAGTGGCGCAGTGTTGCTTCCTCTCAAGAGATTAGATAAAAGTCATCCACGACCTTCAAAGCTGCTGTGATATTTTCTAAAACCAGATTGAAGACCAGATAACATTGTGTGAAGTAAAGCTCTCTTTCAATAGCTTTTGCTGAGCGGATTATTCACTATACTTTCAAACAAAGGCCAATGTTTTTCGGGGTCCAGAGCTTTGCTTTTTTCGTCACACCAGAGGTCGGATGAGTTGTCTGACCTGCCCAAATGAAGCAGACTATCTGATTACTCCAGCTTGTTTAAGTTGGTCCAAACGCCTCTGGTGCGAAGGCACCCTTAGTCATGCCTCATGACACGTTCCTTTGTCTTGATGGAAAAAGCTTTGCTCATCAAAAGCTGCTTAATCATTGGGAAAAGTTGCTTTTGGAAAATTTGACACCATTCATCATTCATTCTTGGTTTGTGTTTTTTGGGGGAATGGTGAAATCTCTTGGTCCACACTTGAATGGCCTCCAGAGGCTTCACTGTCAGCTTGGCACAGGACCGGTGAGTGTCTTGCCTTTCCTTCATCAGGACAGTCCTTTGCCCTAACGTCCCAAGCAACCCTTTGGAGTCCAGTCCAGCAAAATGTCAGTATGAGTTGCTTGGTGTTTTTCTTGGAAATAATTTGCTCATTTGTTGCCCTTGGTGATACCAGACAATCATCCAGACGTGTCTCTCTTACAAACCCACTTAAAACTTTCCTCCTGCCATTTCTGACCACTGGGGTGAACTCAATCGCTTGGTTCAATCTTAGAACTTGCTGGACTACGTTGGATAGTCTCGTCACAGCAACTGTCTCGTTGAAGTCCTGGATGGTTTGATAACTAGTTGATTTGGGTGCAGACTTACTTACAGAGGTTTTCTTACATGTGGTACCTTTCTTACGCAAAGTAATGATGATATCACTTGTTTTCTTATAGGTAGACATGGCAAAAGTGCCCCAAAATTCCTCTATTTCAACATATTTTTACTTGAGTAGAAGTGAAAGGTAGTCATCCAAGAAATTACTCAGGTAAAAAGGTTTTTGATAAAAAAGCTTATGGAGGACTGAGGACTGATCAAAACATCAGTCGTTTAATATTCAAAAATCGCATCATCAGATTTGTGAAAATAGAAAGTTATGTGGAAATGTTGGTATTTTTAAGAACTCAGATGATAATTATTCATATAAACTGTAAAATAATGAAATCAGATTTTCTAAATCAGGCAATAGCTCTACCAACTGCGCCACTGTGCAGCCCTGCCTGCATATCATTTGGCTAAAACATCCAATGCACATTTCTAGCGGAAAAGAATTGAAACAATAAAGTAAGCAATTACAAAAGTGTACATACTCTGACTGCACCGCCAGCAGAGAAGAAGGTTAGCACATAGCCAGAGACAGCAGCGGTGGGGGGTTGCCATGTCAGAGTGGCGCTGTCAGTTTGAACGTTAACAGCCATCAGGTCACGAGGAGGATCCACGTCTAAAAAAGAAACACAGTAAAGTTTAGAATAATCGTTCTGGAAATATTTCTTCCTCCGTGTTACCTGACCTACCTGTGGAGAATTTAGTAACAGTGGACGCACTCCTCTGAGCTTCTTTCATACCATAAACCCCAACCGTGTAGAGAGATCCTGGAACCAAGGTGTTCATCTGGAACTCCACTACATTGCCAGAAACATGCTCCACCACTGGGGATGCTGGGGCGAAAACCAAATGGCACAGTCCAGTCAAAGAGATCGAAACGCAGTGTCAATCAGGAAGGTTTTCAGTTGACCTCTGAGTGAGAAAACCACCTGCGTCGGCGCTGTAGGTGATGACGTAGCCGTCGACAGTGGCTACGGACGGCTGCCACAGCAGCAGAGCCGACGTGTCCGTGACGTTGATGACAGTCAGACCTCGTGGACTGTCCAAAGCTGGAGGACACACACACACACACAAGAAAAACACGATTTTTTAAATGTACTAATGTCTCGACAACAAGATGGGAAAATTCTAGGAAAAGAGGAAATCCGACCTGTGGTAACTGTGCCAGTGCTGGGCTCACTCTCCTCCAGGCCCTTCAGGGAACTCACCGTCACCTGGTACGTCTTTCCAGGAAACATATTGATCAGCACCGTCTCAGACACGCCGCCGTCCGCCGTCACGATCAATGGGCTTCCTGGGAAAGAGAGGGAACAAAGAAACAAACGGCGGTGCCATGGTGGCAGATCACACTACTTTGATTATTTGCACTTCCAGCACCAACTGTGTGCTGCAGCTCCCTTTAAAAATTCTGGAGCTGGAGATTAGAGGTCAAGCTTTAGAAGAGCAAGTCTTGGAAACTAAAACACGTCACATAGTGCACATTAGGCATGTTGAATGAGATCCAATTTACTAATCCTAATCTGAAACTGATAATATGTCACAGGATTAAAAGATGTATTCCAAGCAATCTGGGGGTGACCATGATGTCTGCATCAAACTACATGACAATCTGTCCAAATGTCATTAACATTTACAAAAAAATATCTAAAACGATCAAGTCATTGAAAGAGAGCTTTGACTACATACTTAACTCTGATAAAGAGGTTTTCTAAAGCTGTAGCATTTATTGTCATAACGCATTATAAAACAAAGAAATAAACTAACCAAAAAAAGTCTCACTTTTTGTACCAAGTACTGATTATTTGTGGAGAAAAAAATGACCTAACACATACAGTAACTACCGTATTTTCCACACTATGAGGCGCACCGGATTATAAGGCACGCCTTCAATGAATGGCCTATTTTAAAACTCTTTTCATATATAACTAATTTATGTGATTTTTGCTGCACATTTATACAAAAACACAACTAACCACCACTGCGCAATGAACTTTAACCATCAGAAAACTACAACACCTGACATCAGTTTTACCTCCTTCAAAGGGCACGTAGGTGATCCTGTAGTTATCCACCGGAAAACGTGGAATGGACCAGTGAACTACGGCAGTGGAGTCAGTCACCTCGGTGAAATGCAGTCCCCTCGGCGCACTCAGACCTAGTGGAGCGCAAAAGTGAACCCACAGATGGTGAATTCCTGAGAGGAAAATGTCAGGAACCCATTAGACCTAATTCCATGTAACATGATTGGCCTGAACCAAAGGATCAAAGACGATTAATGGAATTGTCGGCATCATCACGCTAAAAGAACGCTTGGAAAGAAAGTAGTTAGTCTGACAATGTGACATGGCAGCGGTTTTTTTTATATACCTGTCTGAGCAACCCCTGTTATAGGCTGGGAACGCTGGTCCAACGTGAGGCCGTAGAGCTCAAATTCATACTCAGTGCCACTCATGAGCCCGGTTATGACCTTTGTCCGCTCACTGCCATGGACGCTGTACTCCTGCGGATGAGCTAATCTTTTACTGTCTCTTATTTTGATCACAAATCTGTCAAACTGGTCTTCGTCGGCCGTCCATGACAGGCGGAAGCCCTCGGCCGTGATATCCGAAACGAAGAGCTGATCCACTTCCGGCTCTGCCTCTGGTTAGACAAGGAAACAGGAACAGGCTGCAATGGGTTTTTGGCAACAGTGATCATTGTGGAAGAGGTCAGATATCAGGGAAAGTAGGTTTATGATCCAGGCTGCTCAAGTATCCGTTAGTATAAATCAGTCCGAAGACGACCCAGGAAGCACATACAAGAAGAAGAAGATGATAGGATTTTCTTGTAGTTGTTTATTGATGTCGGAGTGTCGGTCGAGATGAGTCCCCCATGCAAACTGGATTCATTCAGCGCACATCAAAGACTACAGAACTATTTATTTAAAAAGGTTTAAATCAACAGGCAAATTCATGCTCAGAGAGTCTGCTGACTTATCAGTGTTTTCCTGTATTTAAAAAAAAGGTGCTTTGGGACCTGAGCTACAAAACAGCAGCAGAGGTCAACAGCAAGGTAGCATCTGCAAATTTACAACATGAAGGAAAACACATGGCAAAATATGAAACCAAGCAAATATGCTGGCTCATATTTTCAAGGAAAGAAGAAACCCGAAGGCGTTCTGTCTCTTCTTTATGCTGATGCAGCTGGATACAGAGAGAAGGCTTGAAATAAAGCAAGAGAGGAGAAATAGTTTCACTATAAATGAGAACTGGGGTTAAAAAGAAGGTTGAAGGTGAAGCTTCACCATAAAAAACATGGTGCATCCCTGACTGAAATCTTCAACCATAGGAAAACGTTAGACGTTCACATTTCACACTGATGGATTGTGACCAGGTTGGATGTTGGACTTAAACATAGAGCGAAACTAAGTAAGTAATCGATTAAAAGTGACATACTTTTTTTAGCTTTACATTATGTTACATATAACGTTATTCCCTCATCAAAAACATACCTGGAGCATTGCTTCAGACTAGCCAGCAGCAATAAGCAAATTAGCTACTGTGCATCTGTTGAGCTTATTTTATGAGCTGCTTCTCAGTGAAACACTGGTAAAAATGTTGTTAAAGGGTTAATAGAGGAGCCTTGTTGTGATCACTTTCTGAAGGCGGAGTTTCAGAAAGAGCAGGAGTTTCTTAAAGAGACAGACGTCCGATTTCAAGGCATTAAATTAAGAAGTCAAATTTCTTTTGAGTCATCTTTGACATATAGCATTTTCATAACTGAAGGCTAGATTGGGCTGTGAAATGGCACTATGTGGCTGGAAAACACACTACCAAACCTTTAAATTTGGAAAGTTAGTTTAAAATTGGTTGATGCAAGTGTTTCCAGTAGTATGTTGCTGTATACTTCATGTAGTGAAGATGGTTTCATGAAGGACATCATTCTTCTGGAACTGACATTTATTCCCATCCATCCCTAAACATTTCACTGGGATTTAAATCCGAGGATATGCGGGATGTTATTCTCCTAGGTAGGAAGAGTTCTTCATCAGACGGGTGTTGTGGACTCCATCGTTGTTCCATTGAGAAATCCAGCCATGTTCAAAGATAGAAGACCTTTTGTCTTTACAACATTGTGAATGCATGACATTCACAATGAAAGCCATTTGATGACCTGATGAAAAGCCCGTTCATAAGTGTTTAAATACAGTTCCAATAACTTATGTCCTCTATTTTTTTAAATGTATTATTGTTTTTTTATTTGTCTTTAGCTCCTTTTTCTTCTTACTGCCTTTAAAGCTATACCTACAACCTGGCTATAATCCACCAGCACTAAATGTGAGCACTTGGAATTTATCCTTTAGTCCGTAGATTTGAATCATGATCAAGATGAATGCATCATGTTGCGATAGTGAAACTTCCTAATTGGATCTTGAGAGATACGTTTATATGGGAGCTGAAACAAAACAAAAAATCCCAGAAGTGTTTAGTAAAACGTAGGGCCTCTCAGAGCACTGTAAGAGGTACCTGTCACAGCCACCGTAGTCAGGGGCCGAGAGAGAAGCCCTGACTCAGACACGCCGGTTAGCTTGACCTCATAGCCAATGCCGGTGATGAGGCCCCAGATGTCCAGGTGACTCTGGTCTCCTGGCACGGTGAACTCCTGAGGCTCCAGCAGCCAGCCTGAGTCTGTCACCACTATGTGAAAGTGGCTAAAACCGCCACCAGAGGGGGATAACTCCTCCTGCTGCGGCGGTGGCTGCTGCCTCACTTTCCAGGACACTCTGAAACCGTAGGGGGTTACGTTGGATATGGTCAAGTTTTCCACTTTAGGTAAAGGAGCTGGGAAGGAAGTTGGGTGTGGGGGGAAGGGGATTGATTGGAGGGGATATGACATTTCATTTAGGGAGTATGATGTATGCAGTGGTTGCAAAAGCAAATATAAAAGTGCAATATTTTCAATATCTATCAACAACACAATAAAATGAAATGTGACATGCATCATACTGTTTAATTTTAAAGGAATGCAAAAAGCTTTTTTTATCTAGACATAGAATTATAAGAAGCTAAGTATAAAAGTGGGGAAAATGAACTCAATGTGCAAAAATTATTTTATATCATTCAATGCCTCTCTACTGTTGCCCTATTGCTGTAAACCTGAAGCCATTAAGCATACTACTGACTAAAACAAATGCATCAGTGGGTCTTCAGCTTCTTGTTAATTAAATGTATTTGACTTTCATGCATTTGTTTGGTGTGGACTGCTTTCTATTGTAGCTTAATATTACCACCTTCCAAAAATAATGGCATAAGTCAGTTTTTACCGAAAGTGATTTTGGCAAAAATAATCACCACCTCTTTTTTACCAAAAAATATCATAGGCTATTACCTTAGGAAGGTGACGATATGCCTATTTTGTTTTAGAGCAGCGTCAAGTTGATGAAATGAGGTACTTTATGTCAAGTTACCTTGTGATTGTCCAGTTGCAACTATGCGCCCTAATGACTACGGTGTTCATCGAGCTGTTTTAGTTTTGAAAATATGAAATCTACAGCAGAAACTCTGAACATCTTGGTTTCTACACTTGATTCTTAGTCTAAAGTAAGAAGACAAAACATAAGTAATCACAGTGGACCCCTGCCTATACAAGTTAATTGCGGAAATCTTTGCCTATCCTTGTCTTTGTTTGTAGAGTATACCTAAAATATTTGAAAGAAAATGCAGCTTGAGAGGCTGATAAGCCCAGGAGCAATCCTACATGACATGCTATTGACTGGTATCTCCAAAGCACCCAATCTAGAAGAACCATTTATCTGATTTATCTTGGATCTGATTGGCGGTACCCCAAGAATAAATAAATATTAGCTCCTTTGGTAGCGCTAAGATATTTTCCACTGTGTGTATTAATGCATAGAGGGGGTCTCAAGTGTTCACGGTTTTTAGTTCAACTATACAACAATGCTGTGCCAGCCTTTATGATGGCGGCAAGTAACGCCTAAAGACAGCATCTACGTATAAGAAATAAACTGCTGCTTGTGATGCATGCCCATTTGGCTCTGAATGCTTTTTTGGATTCAACCAAACTTTAGAAAATTTCTTAAAGTAAAGGATATCAGTAAAATACGTAGTACCTGTGACAGCATGGACGAACACAGACGGAGTGCGACGGCCATGAGAAATACCGTACACTTCGATATCATAGCCCGTGTCATCCATCAGGTTAGGGATTGTAATGTTACGGGCTTCACCGGGCAGCCTGAACTCCAGCGTGTCAGACTGCTGCTCCGAGTCACTAATCTGGACAACAAAGCCATCAAAGTGGCCAGACAATATGTTCCAGTACAAGCTGAGGTAATGGGGGTTAGCAGACGAAGCAACTATCGGCCCCAACTGCGGGACGTCCTCTGAACAAGAGAAGAATGTGTTTTAAGTTACTTTGTTCGGAGCACATATACCGTCCAATACAGTGCAGTGTTACTGGGATACCTGTAGTAGCTACAGACAGGAGAGGCTGTGTGTTCTGCCTGCCCCCTTTACTGGCATAAAGCTTTATATCGTAGCTCGTGTTCGCTTTGAGCCCCGCCATTACCGTGGCGCGAACATCTCCAGGCAGAGTGCGGCCCATCGCCTGCGATGGCAAAGCAGACTCTCTGACTTCGACTACAAACGTATCAAAGGCCTTCTCTCTCGTTCGCCATGACAGAGAGAATCTGTCTGAGGTAACATTGGAAACAACTAGATTGGACAAATCGGGCTCCTCAGCTATAGGGGAGAAAAAAAAATAGGACACATTCAATGATGTTACAAGCTTGTGCTGGTCTCTTTCTTAAAATTTCATGCCTAAAGAACTACTCAACTACTTCAGATTTTACTTAGTTAAATACAATAGAAACAACTTTTGGAAAATACGGTTTCCAATGATCGGCAATATACCCAAGAAAAATCTAAGCGCACACCGTAATTCAGTCGCTTGTAGGACAACCTTCACTAGTAAGAGCTAGTTTTGGAGTTGCTTGACATGCCTTATGCCTCTTTGAAACATAAATTAGTTTGTTCAGTATTTGATGGGACTTCCACTAGGAAATCTAGAATATATTTTCAACTTTTAAATTATCTTCAGGTGTAAATCTTCTTTCTCATTGTCAGACGAACTAAACATTGGGTAGGAATCTTTAGTTCGTTACAACTCTTCCCCGATGGCTGGATGGAAACTATTCTTAATCTCTCACTAAAATGATTCAGTTTTAATGATAGATAAAAGGTGGTCACAGTTAAAATTGATTAAGAAGCTATTGTGTAAGGGTGCACCTATTTTTAGCACGACAGTCAGGGAAACTTGATTTTTTCCAAAAGTTGTCATCACTTTGACATTAAAACAAACCAAAAAAACCTAACTTCCTAACTTTCTGTGACATTTTAAAGTACTTGGAGTCCAAATACCTGTTGATGCAACAATACTGACAGGTGGTGTTCGAGATCCCTTGTACGTCCCATAGAGGTAGGCTATGTAATCAGTGCTGGGCCTGAGCCCTGTGACATCATGGGCTGATACATTTTGAGAAATGTTGTACTCCTTCAGCTCCATGAGCCAGTCTGAGTCAATTATCTCCAGAACAAAACCATCAAACTCCCTTTCAGTGCTGTTCCAGTGGATCGTAAAGCTTTGGGACGTTAAGTTTGAGACATACAGTTTGCCAACCACTGGTCTAACAACTGAAGAAAGAAACCACAGTTAGAAATGTGTCAGTCATTCTGTAAAATGAATATATCAGAAACACATCTCAAGTGTTATTAGCAAATGCTTCCATTGACTTATTGTTAAAAGAATATAAAAAGGTGTACAGAACACTCACCATTAACCAAAAGCAATACCTGATAGTGTGAGCAGCTGAGTAAAGGTTGCATGCATATATCTGCTTAGATACTAACTGAACATCCCGCACCAGTAGTTAAATAGCAGCTTGGATTGAACACAAAGTACACCTGCTAGCTCTTTCAAAAAGGATTAATACTTACAAGCATCAATTAATTTCAGGACAAGTATTTTAGAAGGTTTGTGCTCACATTGCTGAAATCTACTGTTGTAAAGGTCTAACCAAAGTATTTGTTTTTAATGTTGTCAATGTGGTTAATGAAGGGTCCATGCCTGTGGAGCACTACTTGATCATGCAGCACATCACTTATGTTATGGACATATTGTCACAACATGCGGAACAAATGTTTCACCTACTGATTAATGTTTGTATTTTACATGAAGCGATGCAGATAGACAACTTAGTGCAAACATGCACTTGGTGTTAAACAAGGTGGCAGAATATGGTTAGCCTCTTTAGCTTTTTTTACCTTGATAACAGAAAGAAGATTTAATCATTTGCCACCTAGTGGTTCAAAAAGGAAATGAGGATATTTATTTTTGATGTTCCGGAACATAAACAAACAAAAAAAAAAACTACCTCACTTTCATTCACTGTCAGAGTTCAGCTGAGCTGAATACTCACACATGCCATGAGCACATGGGCAAATGATTGCTCAAGGTTAATCAACGACACACTGAATGAAGGTTGACGGATGGTTTGAAATGGTGACGGCGTCGGGCGGATGGGGTAAAATGAGCGGGAGGGGGTTGGGGAGAGTGAGTTACTGTTTTTTGCTTTTGCAATCACTGTAGCACATCAGCGACAGACCTGACCACAATGCAAGTATGATGGTAGGGGTGGAAGAAGGACGGGCTTCATGCACTTTGGAAGTCGGGATGGGAGTAAGGACAAAATGTTTGCTCCGCTTGACGATGCGGTTCCCAGTAACCTTCTCCTTCCCTTTCCTCAATGAAACAGAAACAGTGACTTGAGGGGTGAAAAAGGTAATGCTGGTTAGGATGCAGCAGTTCAATGCACTGAGGCCATGGCATCAGAACGTCATACCAAAAACACAAACCAGGTTATTGCGATCGACTCGGTTCATGCAGCAGAGTTCACGCTCCATTGTGCGTTGGCCATATGAGTTATGCATTTCGGTGCTTTAAAAAAAACCCCCCCAAAAAAAACCCTTGACTTAAGTAGGAATGATGTAATGGAAAGTTTTAACTGCAACGTGGCAAGTTGCGGGTACCTGTTGTGGCTTCACGGTACAGGGGCTCGAGGTAGGAGCCCTGATGCATCCCATACAAGCCAACCATATAGTTGGTATAGGGATTCAATCCGGAGATGACCAGGCTTGACGCGTCTCCGGACAGAGTGAGGTTCTGTCTCTCTGCGAGATCCTCCATGTTTATTACCTCAATAACAAAGCTGTCAAAGTCTCCCCCTGTGGGGCTCCAGGATGCTGTGAAGCTGTCCCATGTAATGTCAGACAGGACCAGGTTCCCTAGCGCTGGCTCCAGCCCCGCTGATAGACAGACAAATCAAACTAGGATCAGTTGGGTTGTAGGAAAGATCATTCTTTTTTTCAAGTTCCACTATATGACAGTACAGTCATGTGAAAAAATTAGGACCACCCTTTGAATATTTTTTTTCAAAAGAACATACATTATCTTTGAAAAAGAAAGTTATTTACTCAAAACTTGGCCTTGTTTTACATATTGAACAAAAGATACTAAGATTGACTAGTCTAACCAAAGTAGGACACTAACAGCCAGTGTTAGCTTGTTAAGCTTAAACAACTTTAGTGAGTCGGTTCTTGTAGCCATCTACCAGTCTGAACAGTCTATTTCAAGCAACCCAATACGTTCTAGGAACTAAAAACCAGGGCTTTGACTCAGCCCAAGAATTTCTGTTTCGTGGTAGGTTTCACCAGGTTGGCTTTGGGTCGTCGTGTTACAGGATCTAATTCAACTTTATTTAATTTTATCTACAGATGCTAACCTTCAAAGAATGTGGATTCTTTGGAGATTGAAGATCAAGTCCTTCTGCAGCAACCCTGACATTTCCACTTCCGTGCTTCACAGTAGACATGAAGTTGCAGGTTTACGCCAAACATGTCTTGTGTTCTGGTGTCCAAATCTATCAGAAAGAACATTACGGAAGATCCCAAAGTAGGTCCTGTGAGGACAATTTAAAGTTTTTGTAAACTTTTGGCATCTTTCGGTCTACTCTGTGAAATTAGCTTAGACCTGAGCATATGCTGGCTGTTGTTTAGAAAATCAGGACAGTGGAATCTGTGAGTTCATATTGTTTTCAAGCCTCTTTCAGCTTCTAGTCTTCTTTCTGAAGGCCTCGGACATGTCTTTGGATCCCAGCATGGTGTTCACTTGGTCTTCAAAAGTCAAGAGTTATTCCTCTACAGTAATGTCATTTTATAAATAAGTATGATATAAAAAGGTTTAATTGTTTTGATGGAATCTGTAATTTTTTTCAGTACCACTAAACTTGATCTTAGATACTCTTATGTCAAAAGAGGATGTCTTAAAGTTTTCACATGACTGTAAATATACAAACTAGACACAAATCTTTGAGGTTTTATTTTGTGTTTCTTAGCTTGCGGCCTCAATCAAAAGCAAAAGTTTCAAGTCAATTTTGGGGATTTGTTCAAAATGTTGATCGTTTTATCTGTTCTAGTTCTAAAAATAAAAAGTAACTTGCCATAAATGTTAGGAAAGGCAAAACCTTCACAGTTCTTTCCACCAAACTCACTTTGAGTGTTAAACCAGATCCTAAAGCAGCAGCAAACAAGAGGAGCATGAAGAACTCCTTTGTGTGGGCTTAAGGAGATCAATATATTTTTTGTTTAAAACATCCAATTTACTTTTCATTTTAGTTTCATTTAAATAAATCAGACTAACACATTAGCAATGAGACTAAATATGTAAGTGCAGTTTAAATGTCATCTACATAAGTTCAAAATACATCAGCAGGAGGAGGAAAAACTAAAAGAAATAAAGTTTGGTAATAACAGAACTATGACGTGGCTCAGTCTGTGGAAAACCAAATTGTTTCATTCATTCGTTCATTCTGGGTTCTTGCTGGAACTGGATCTGATTTTGCACCAGAACTGTTTTTAGTGGGGAAAAAACAAATTCTTTAAGTAATCAGTTTTTTTCCAAGTGCCAGTGGATTTTGGGAAACGTTTATATTTCTGTGTGAAAGTCAGCCAGTTGGTGGATTTTACCCACAGATTTTGGACTGAGTAGAAGGATTACAATCCTTGGACTCATGCTTTCTTTTCTGCTGCTGCAATTTGCCCTCATTTACTTGAATCCTTCTTTGCCATCCAAATTATATGTTAGCTTTGCCACAAGCAGAACTTACTAAACATCTTCAGAACTGTGCGTCTGACCTTCCGAATCTGAACTTTTGTAATGAAGACGAGGCAAAGAAATTTAAGTCAGGACTGCAGCAGAGTATAACTTTATGGGTGCCTGATGTTTTCTAGAAAATACACTCTGACAGAGGGTCAATTTAGCTCAAGCTAATATTTTGGAAACAAAAGAATGTTTTATATCTAGTAAAAATCCTGAACTGCAGCAAATTCAGATTGAACAGCATGTATGTTCTGTGATTAACTCATGTCAGGCGGACTGTGGAGATTCACCAAAGAGCTCAATAAAATTTCACAATAATGGTGATCTACAGTAAGATTTTTTGGGTTTGGTATAATGAAAACAACAGTTGTGCATCTGATCAGCTTCATTCTGGCTGAATTTTATATAAACAGCCCCCAAAATTTATAACCTTATAGACGGAAAAATGTTAGCCTGAGGAATTTACATTCATTTATTTTGTTACATTTTATCAAATGTATAACTCACTGAATCCTATTTTTTATTTTGAAAATAATATTGAAATAAATAATCTGAAAATAAATTGATAGAACAATGAATCGCTCTAGATAATAATGATAATACTAATTTTGTGTAACTATTTCCCATTCTCCATGCTTTCCAACTATTCAGATCAGTCGCCTAAAATTTAAGCTTCATAACCACAAAA
Source organism: Micropoecilia bifurca (assembly GCA_903067075.1). Classification (NCBI taxonomy): domain Eukaryota; kingdom Metazoa; phylum Chordata; class Actinopteri; order Cyprinodontiformes; family Poeciliidae; genus Micropoecilia; species Micropoecilia bifurca. The sequence goes on from CAEGAF010181994.1 coordinate 26,942, forward strand.
AAATAATTTGTGAAATTTAAAAATGTGTTTTTTGGACATTATGATTTAAATTATAGTTGTTTTTAATGCCGTTTTTATGTGTTTTGTAAATTTCCAGTGTATTTCCGGGGAATTTTGGCATTTATTTCCCAAAAAGTTTTGGACTTGATCCAAAACATTCCAATTTCATTGCTGGTCAGTATTTATTCAGAGGTAAGGCAAAGAAAACCTGCAAAACAGAAACATGAACCATCTGTGGCAGGAAAGCAGCTGTTCACCCAGCATGAGCCGCTGACATGACAGACAAACAATGAGATGAGGATGATGGGGTTGGGATGATGACGGTGGCAAGAGACATTTTGCTCAGTGTACCTGTTGCAGTAAAAACTCTGAGTGGCACAGATTGCCTCCCTTCCATCAGCCCTTGCAGTGTTATTTCATACATCGTCGAGGGCAACAGCCCCTCGATTTCGGCCTTCCTAAAACTCCCGGGCAATTCGTTCGCTTGAGGCTGCGCTGCTGCAGCCGACACGGCAACCATCTCCACCAAAAAGCTGTCGAACACGTCGTCGGGCGCCGACCACGTCATGCTCACGCTCGTGGCGGTAACGTTGACCGCGAGGTCGCTTAGCAGCTCCATGCCTGAGCTTTCGATCTCGGCCCCAGAGACCATCGCATCGTTTTCTGAGGGCGATTCACTGTGAACCTTGTCGACATGTTCAAGGTTCTCTTCCTCCTTGGCGGGCTCTGGGGCCGTCGGGGCTTCTTTGATGCTCAGCGCGAGAACGTCTGGGGGGGCTACAGTGGATAAAATCTGGTTACATTTGTGAATTTCCTGCTAAATTTGTTGAGAACTGAAAAAAAAAACTTGGAGAAAAGCAAAAAAAAAAAAAACTAACAAAACAAGAAGAGCTTAAATAAACAATTCTGCACAGACTTTCTCCAAGCTCAATCTAAGCCGTTAATGACACTTGACTGGGAGCCATTAACTTCTTGAAGGAGCTGGGTAGCCCACCGCAGTGGAGGTACGCAGCTCTCTTCAACTAGCAAAGCCATGCACAGCCGCTCGGCTTCCTGCTGCTCTAAACCAGAACTAAAGAGTCAGTCGGACGGATGGACGGAGTGACATTTGCCGTCTTTTCTTCTGACTGCAAGAGATTTATTAGATTGTGGGAATGGAAGTAAAGTAATGAATCAAGTAGCAGGAAGAATAGTAAACTGGAAAAGTATTCACACACCCCTGAAGCCTTTCACATTTTTACATTCCAGTCTCAACCCTCAGTGTTCGTCGGTGGGATTTAATGTAGATCAACATACAATTTGTGTAAAGAAAAAAAAGGGGGGGGCAGAATTGTGTATTATACAGGCACATAGAGCCATTTTATATCACAATCAAGTAGCTATGTTAACTTCATTTGTTTAAAATATTCTACATATAAACATACATATATATGTATATCTCATGATTTAAGAGACATTTAAGAAACTCCTGCTCTTTATGAAGGTCCACCTTCAGGAGGTCATCACAACATGGCTCCTCTATTAACCCTTTAGCAATGTTTTTACTAATGTTGCACTGAGAAGTAGCTCCTATAATGAGCTCAGCAGATATTTAATTCCACCAGTTGTTTGCTAATTGCTGCTGGCTAGTCTGAAGGAGTTGAGTGAAAGAGTCACGCTGCGTGAGCCGGAGGCTGGGAAGCGTGGAAACCGTTGCTCCGACAATCATTATAACAGGATGTCAAGCTCAGAAAAGTAGATTTTACATAATACTGTCTGTAATGGCACTGCGACAGACTGGTGACCTGTCCAGGACGTACCCTGCCTCTCGCCCGGAACGCCAGCTGGAGATAGGCACCAGCAACTCCCGACCCCATTAAGGGATAAAGGGTGTAAGAAAATGGATGGATGGATGGATGGATGTCTGTAATGGCAATTATTTTTAAGCCAGTTTTTGGGACCCCAAAGATTTATTTATTTATTTACAAATACATATGTTGCAAGTAAACTAGAAAAATCATCAATTGAGCTGTCTTAATATTGTTGGGTTTTTATTAATATAAGCAATAATAGTGATTGAAAGTAATTCCATCAATAGAATTTAATATAGTAATTATAAATCTATATTATTCCCTTTAACATGTGGCCATTTGCCAGACTTTTTATACCAACAATGCAGTCATTTGTACCCGCCAACATATTGGTCTATCTACCAGTGTACTGTAATTTATCTGTAAGTGTAAAATGCACTTTTGGTGAAAAGGGCTCCAGGTGAAAAGGGCTTCTACAGTCACCAAACATTTAGTGACAATTCCTCCCCACTCTTGTGCCAAATAGCTCCATCTCAGTCAGACTGGATGGAGAGAGTCTGTGAACGTCAATGTTCCAGTCATGTTGCGGTTGCCCAGTTTTATTTAGGTAATGGTTTAGCCTCTACTATTCCAAATAAATATATTTTGGACTAATCAGAATTTGTTCTTCTACATGGTTGGGACATCTTATGTCTTTTCACTGTCGGCAAGATTTGTGGAGTCCTTAACAAAAAAAAAATTGAAATAAATTCAGGAGGTGTGAATACTTTAGCAACGTACAGTAGTGGCACAAAGCCCCCTGGAAGTCAAACAGTTGCAATTTAAAAGAGAAAAAAAGAAAAACCTCAGAAAGCATCATCCTTGTTTGGCCCTGGGAGATGAAAAACAGGATGAGTTCTTAGGCCTTTTTGGAAAGACAAGTCAGAGTGGAAGTGTTCTGTTCGTATAAAGGCATGCGAGAGCGATCGAGACCACACGGCTGGTCTGTGACACACTGTCTGCTTTGTAACGAGAAACTGTGAAAAATTGTTCACTTAAACAAACCCTTGTACCTGTAACCGCAACAGCTTCCTGTAGTGCAGGTCCCTGGCTACTCTTTACTCCAAACCACTCAGTTTGATATTCTGTTGTCGGCCCTTGGCCGCCGACATGGGACTCTCCAGGGAGCTGGACCTCACTCCCGTCCCGGGATGTCAGAGCGTCCTTATACCGTACGGCAGCACCGCCAGAGGCGCCGGGAGTTTTTAACTCCCAAGACAGGTCAAGTCCGTCGGACACAACGCCCGAGGTGGTCAGCGTTCCACGCTCATCCTCGGCCTCCGTCTCAGAAAACTGTGACTCTGGCGGGTCTAAAATTACAGAGCTAGTGACATTGTCCTCCAAGCCTGTAGGGGTCCTCTGTTCACGGTCGTCTGAGGCAGCTAAATAAAAAGTGAAAGTGGCTACAAGGAAAAAACAAAAAGGCACAAATCCAGACAGAATGACATCTTATCTCCAATGCTTTGTGAGGATTTACTCAAATGTTTATCAGTCTATTTGATAGTATAAATGTATGCTTAGCTTAGACGTGATAGCTACATTTTTGCGTAGTTTACATAGTCACTATTGCATAAAATGATATGTTATCCCTTAAACGTTTTTTCACAAACAAAACACTGTTTTTATTTGTTGTAAATCTCACAATAATGAAATGAGGTGAAAAAGAGTGTCAGGTACGTTTTGTAAGGCACCACAGGGTCTAATTTATATGATGGCGTATCAGGACCAGACTGAGATTTTTTTTTTTTTTTTACAAGAATAAAGTCACAATACTATGAGGGCAAAAGTCATGTTGCGAGAATAAAGTCGAAGAAGCAATACGAAACTAAAGTCATTCTACTAAGAGAAGAAAGTTGCAATAATACGAGAATAAAGTCATAATGTTAGAAGTAATTTTATGAAAATTCCTCCACAGAAAATAATAAAGAATTGAAATGAAGACTGTTGAACACCTCATGAAGATATACTCGTTTTAAAAATAAGAAAATATTTCATCTTTTAATACATCAGTATCAGATTCATATCAGTAGAAGGACTTTGAAATTAGAAAGCAAATGAAAACAAAAAAAAACACGGATGTGCTCAGCTGGTCACATCAGATCTCGAAAACGTAAAGCCTTTTACTAATAAAAACTTAGTTTTATTTTATAATTTTCCAACACTCTCCTGGTAATATTGCTTCTTTATTAATATCATGACTTTTATGCCCGTAAATAATACAAATTCTCTTAGTCTGGCCCTTAATAAAACTACAATCTTCACCATGGTCTTCCGTTGATGTATTTTTTAAAAGGACTAAATATCTTAAGCTGGCTCTCATGGCTCATTTTTCGCCACACTTTTCCCCAATTTTTCAACAGGCCGCAGGTGAACCTAAAACCATTAACCGAAACCAATATGTTTAAAAAAGTCAAATGAAACATTGAAAAGATGAGCATTTAGAAAAAATATCCACCACCTCAAATTTGATTTGGAGGGGGACCCACCTGTGGACGCCGTCAGGGAGACGGGTTTGCTCCTCCTGTGTCCTCGCTCCGCCGCCAGCGTCAGCATGTAGCTGGTACCGGGAACCAGGTTCTGCAGCACGTAGGCGCTTTCAGAGGCCGGGATCTCCATCTGCTCCGCCTGGCCGTCTCTGGACATGTATGCCAGCCTGTAGCCGCCGACCTTGGCCTGGGGTTTCTGCCAGGCGACGGTGAGAGTCGTCTCGGTGGATCGGACCTCTCTGAAGTCTCTGGGGGGGTCGAGGTCTGACAGAGGGCAAACAGCAGCTCGCATAAGAAACACAACTCGTCATCTCTTGATATTTCCCGATGTTTCCTCGACACATAATTGTGAGTTATCGGTGCTAGCCAAAGTTTTATCTGCGCTTGTATCAACAGAAAGTTCTGTGGATGTAAGGAGGAAGTGTGTTTGGACAGCTGTGTGGCGTCTTCTCTCACCGGTTGCTGCGTTTGTAGTGGCAGGGAGGCTTTCTCTTTCATTCTTCACAGCTGTCACTCCCACTCCGTACTCCGTCCCCGGCTTCAGCCCTGGAGCAGAAACAACATGGGGGGTAAATGACGATACGGCGAGAGGAAAGGAGCTCTGGAGCGTCACACTCATGCACGCACTGCAAAAACACCGTTTCTTGGTATAATTTCTAGCGTAGATTATTTCACTTATAAAATAGGAAAAATGTCTTGTGATAGCTCAAAATATCTGCCAGTAAATTATTTTAAAAATATTATGAAATTACTGACTTAAAACAGGCTCTTATATCTTGCTTAAAATATGACAGCATATTTGGGCCATTGGAAATAGAGAAAAATGAGTAAATTTTCTCCAGAAAAACTCTGAAATTTGAGATTAATCTCAAAATTATTTAATTAATTTTCTGAGTTTTAAACATCAATAATTTGGTAGAAAAACTCAGGATGGTTTAGACTAATCTAAGAAATTTTAAATGTTCATTTCAAGCCAATTTTCAACTTGTCAAACTGTGAAAATTTCTTTTTTTCCTTCTAGAAAATTTCTGAGTTGTTTGGTGATAATGTACTCTTTTTTTTTTTTTTCTATCTGTGTTGGAAAAACGTCTCGCGAGTCAGCTTTGTCTTATTTAAGTGCACTAATATATTTGCACTAGAAACTTAGACCAAAAAGCCTTGGTAAGATTTTTGTGTTTCTGCAGTTGTTTATTTTCCCATACTGACCAGTGATGGTGGCCTGTGTGGTGTGTCCTGATCCTTGTGGGAAGACTTTCTCGCCGTGAGTGGAACCAGAGATGGGACTGTATTTCACTCGATAACTGCTGACATCAGCCTGACTGTTGGTCCACTCCAGAGTGATGCTGTCATCGGTCTGAGACACAGCCTGTGCGTCTGTAGGGGGATCCAGAGCTGAGGGAGCAAAAACATGGAAGTAATTAGAGAAGTAGAGCAGCTTCCGACTGGAAAATGAGTAAAATGTGTTCCAGTGGATTATAGTATGCAACAGATATCTTACTTTTTGAGTTTTGAAATGGTGCTTGTTATTTTTTTTAGCAGTAGCTGATACACCAAACAGAGTAAAATCCAGATTCCTACCAACAGCAAGACGAATTAAGTTCTGTGACCAGCTCAGATGTAATGCTCTGATTATTATTATTAATATTATTTTCTTTATTTAGTTATCTCTGCGATGTACTCTGAGTAAAAATAAAAAAATATCTGTTCATTGCCACCACGTGGTCAGGTGTGTAAATTGCAATCTGTCAAAATGACGGACGGCCTTCAGAGTTTTCCGTCACTTCAAAGAAAGAAGGTCTAAGATGGCAAATATTTGGTTAATTCAATCTGTGGTCTAACATTAATATCTGCCATTTTTAGACATGGCAGGGCTGTTTAACCAAATATGTGGAAATGATTAATATAATGTTCCAAAAAGGGACTGCACAGTGGGTTGGAAGAACTGTTGCCTTGCAGCAAGAAGGTTTTGGATTCAATTCCTGGCCCGGGGTCTGCATGGAGTTTACATGTTCTCCTCCCACAGTCCAAAAACATGACTGTCAGGTTAATTGGTCTGTCTAAATTGTCCCTAGATGTGAGTGTGTGTGCCTGGTTGTTTGTCCTGTGTGTCTCTGTGTTGCCCTGCAACAGATTGGAGACCTGTCCAGGGTGACCCCGCCTCTCGCCCGGAACATTAGCTGGAGAGAGACACCATCAACCCTCCTGACCCCAGTAGGGACAAGAGTGTATAGAAAATGGATGGATGGATGGATGGATGGATGGATGGATGGATGGATGGATGGATGGATGGATGGATGGATNAAGAAAATGGATGGATGGATGGATGGATGGATGGATGGATGGATGGATGGATGGATGGATGGATGGATGGATGGATTGATGTTCCAATAAGGATATTTTGTCCCAAGTAACTTAATGACTCAGATCTCCACCCACTGAGGTAGAGTTTAGTTATTTTGTGCTTGGTGATAGTTTAGTTTTCCTGTTTCTGTGTTTTAGTTTCCATTCAGTCTTTCATTTAGTATCCATACTCTTATCCTAGTTCAGTAAATTTGGTGGAATTGCTTTTATTCTTGGATTTTTTGGTCCTCATCGCTCTCAATGCGTCCACCAATAAAGTATGAAATTTTGTTCCAGCAGGACTTTCATCAGACTATCCCCATTTTTTGTGCGTGTGTGTTTTTTTGCACATACTTTAAAAGGTGTTTGCAACTGGATGTCAGCTAATTTCCTGTCTGCCGTTTTGGAGGAAATGCAGAGCAATAACCAGACACTGCTACTGGAGCAATGCCAGGGCGTTAGGTTTCTGAGCTGCTGCAAACTGTGGCAATCAGAGACAAAATGAGTAGATGATAAAAATGCTGCTGTTTACTGATCACAGTAATGAGAAGATGGATGAGATGGATGAGAAGCGATAACTAAGACAATGAAGATCTGGTTGTCAAAAAAAATAGAAGAATAGGAAGATGCACCTGATTAACTACTACACTGTGTCCTCATCTGCTCAAATCGTTTCCCATCTGTTTAGTCTCTGTTACTTTTGACGTTTCCTGAAGGCAGAGCGGTTCATTGCCCATAAGCGCTCATAATTCAGGGAGTATTTACTCTTTGGAGCCTGTTATAAGCCTCGACCGTGGATGAAATATCCAACTTTATTTGAAAATCTTCCATCATTCATTGATTTAGCTCTCGTTTCTCCAGTATTACTGCATGTGTTGCCATGGATAGGCACAATTTGTTCTCCAGGATGGCCAATGGTTGTGTTGTCTTTCTAAGGGACCACAGCCGTCTGTAAAAGGCAAAAATACTCAAGAGTGTTCAGTCTCTAAGTACCTCAATACGCATTAGTTCGCACAGTGGAAACCGTCTCAGTATTACCACAGAAGTTAATATCGACTGTATTCCTTACCTCTTCACTTGGGGGGTTCAGCCGAGGAAAATAAATGGTGCTCCTGGATTGGGTGGTTTGCAAACACCAGTTAGTTGCGCGTCAACTAGCATTGTGCCCATGTGCATTTCAGCTTCCACAAGTGAGATTTTTTATTTTCTCCAATATTTTACATTTCCACCACATGTAGTCTTCGGAAAGACGGATTTTCCATAAATAATTTGGACTCACTTTCCACAGAAACATACACTTTAGGTGAATGCTGAAACATGAATCGGCAGTACACTCTATACCTAACTTGACACTTACAGCTTTAGTCTTCGGTTAAGTAAAATCTTGCTCTTGTCTTTTATGCAGTGCTGAAATGGTGAGATCACTACCTTTTTGATTTGGCTCCAAAAATGGACAAAATCCACAGAAGAAGTTTGTTTCAGAAACACAATGCTTGCTTTCATATTCCTTAACTGTCACCCCCAAAACACTTACATGTTTTTAGTCAATGTGTCCATGAAGACACTGGTGTCCGCATGGCAGCTAAGGGGTTAAATGTTATAAAAATGAAACACTAGTATTCCACCTGCTCTCTGTTGACCAGGACCCTAATCCAGTATCTGGGACATGATTGCTATCAAGCATAAATTAAAATGTTTTGGGCGTTTTTTATTTTTATTTTTACCAAACTCTCACCTGTGGTAAACGTGGTGGTGATGGGGTCACTGGTTGCCTCTCCACGCCTTGAGATGATGGACACCATGTACTCCGTGTCCGGCCTCAGGTTGTCGGTGTTGTACTGTTTGTCTGGTGGGGAAACGTCCACCGTGGTTTCGTCTGAGGGGTCGGAGCTGGGCATGTAAAACATGGTGACCCTGTCCACCGGAGCCACCGGCAGATACCAGCTGATCAGCGCCGAGGAGTCCGTGACATCCTTCACCTCCAGTTGCCTGGGACTGTCGATCTCTGTGGCAGGAAGTCAGGAAGGAGAAATGAAAGTTTTGGCAATTTGAAATAGAAACAAAGTACTTAAAGAAACAAAAGCGAAAGAGAAAATATCTTAAAAATCTTTAATGATGTTCCAAGCAATAGCTATGTTTCCGTCCAATTGTCATTTGAATTTTGGGCGAACTTTTAAAATGTCGCAAAAAAAAAAAAAAAAGAAAGAAAATGTGAATTAGGCGTGTTTCAATCTACCAATCATAAACCGTGGCTGTAATCTAATCAGCCATGCAAGCCAAATGTTCAATACGTCAGAACTTATTCGGCAAATAAGTTTCCATCTCCACCTTCAGCACATTAACTCTTTGAAATCACCTCACGCAGGCATGAAACGTTTTTTGCCAAAATGTGGAAGCCATTTCAAATTTTGCCGCTTCTGTCAAATTTTCCAATGCAATGCGTCAAAATGCACATCAACAAAAAAAAAACAAACATTGATGAGGACCCTGTTACTCTTCCCAAAGTGACAATCAAGAAAAGTCAACGGAAATTAGACCTAACTTGACATCTGGCAGACGAAGGAAAACCTCTGATCCAAAACGGACATGTTGTTATATAATGTCGTTCCCTTTCACTCCAGCCTCATGTTTACTACCGTGGTAACATGTAGAGGAGACCTCTGTCATTCATATTTGTGATCCATGTTTCTAAAAACCTCTGGGAGGTTTGACGTTCTGAAAACTTTGAGCTCTCTTTTATCAGTCACTTTCTGGGATTTGCGTCAAGTTTCAAGCTACCCAAATAAATGACATCGGCTATGAAATGTGGGGGTCCAGAAATCCAGGGGGCTCCATGACTGCAGACCTTAAAAACCATAAATGGCTTTGCCAGACACACATCTGAAGATGTTTGGCCTGGCAGGATGCAACCATTGCGTAAGAGCCTTGGAAGGATTTTATAACATCTAGTATTGGGTATTGGAGCAATAAAAAAGTCACTTAACAGATGATAGTGGCTACAAAGAAGACAAATTGCAGGTATGATGTAGCCTTGTGAACTAATCAGAACCAACATAGATTTCCTGTTGTAATTCTTCTCATTATTATGGAATTTCACTCAGCAACATCAATTTACTATTTGTCAGCCTTTAAAGACGGCTGGTAACTCAATACTTTCACTAAGAGCCAGAGAGCTCTTTATAACACCAAAGTGCTCTCGCTGAATCATTAAACCCTTGTACTGATGAGGACCTTAGAAACCTACTGGTGGTGACAGTTTTGGATGTTTGGGGGCCTCTGGTGTTGTTCTTTACGATGCTGATGGAGACTTCATACTCCTGTCCCGGTCCGAGCCCAGACTGGAGGAAGTCGGTTTGGGAGGGTGGAAGGGTGCTCACCACTTTTCCGTTTTCTTCTTTCTGCAGACAAAGGCAAAACAATGGAATAAAAGAAAAAAAATATCCTCCAGAGAGAACAAACGAAATTTATGACTGCAGCAGTTACTGAACAGTTCATATCGTCTGATGAATACAAAGTACTCATATCTTAAAGAGATGCTTGACGGGAAAGCACAAAAAGAAATTGAAGACAAGCATGCATGGGGACACATCACCAGCAGTTTCTGCACTTGTACTAATTTTTGCATTTGTGAATAGGAGTCATGCTGCATTATCTTGTGTCGCAGTAACATAAGGCTGCAAACAGCCAGGTCTTTCTATGTGGATCTGCATCAGTTTTCACTAATCATTCAAAATGAAAAGATGCTGATGCTGATTTCTATAACTTGCATCTGAGCAGGCATCTAACAGCGAAGGAGCAGAAGGAACTTAAAGGTCAGTAAAAGGACAGCCTATTTAAAATGGAATACAAGCGAACAGAAGATAGAAAATCAAAAGCTCTGACTTATCAGCCGGCACAGTCATTTTCCTTCAAAGCATGTCTAGCTCAGATTCCTTGCAGCGGGTTTAGCTGACATCCAGATTTGCCCTCAGTGAGGGTTACTTTTTATTTATTTATTTTTTTCATGCCAGAGCAAATTTAATGGTTAGCGTTGACATAAATCTTTTATGCTGAAGTTTTGAAAAAGCTGGCACAGCTTATTGCCTCTCACTTTTTCCGTGACGGTTATTAAACAGGAAGGGAAGTCTTAAGAGAAGCGGCGGGCATACTAACCGTGTTGCGGAAATAAATCTCCCAGCTGTCAAAGGAAATGTCCAGCTGGTCCCAGACAACTTCGACAGAGGTTTCTCTCACTGACTTGAATCTTAAACCTTCTGGTTGTGGGAGATCTGCCAAAATGGAGGGAAAATAGTTAAGTCCTTTATGGGTTTTTTTTACACCAGATGCAAGTTTTAAATAGTTAGCGCAGACGTACCTGTAACCACTCGTGCGCTGACAGGAATGCTCCTCTTGTTGCTCAGGACCGCGTAGACGCTGATCAGGTATTCAATGCCAGGTTCGAGCTCTTTAACGGTGGCAGCAGTTTTATCTCCAGGAACAGTGAACTCCATGAGGAGACCCCCGGGACTGGTGGGCACATATGTGATGAGGTACTCTGTGACCAGCATCTCGTTGTTCCAGGACAGGTCCACGGTCTCGGTGCCGACTTCCCCAACAGTCAGGGTCTTAGGAGGAGACACTGGAATATAAAGCATTAAAAAAAAAGGATGTTGTGGTTTTGTTTTCAGATGGTTTCTCATGCTCTGTGTGTTGGTGAATATCCATTATTCAGAATGTAAAACAGTAGAATCCTTCTGTGTGTGTGTGTGTGTGTGTGTGTGTGTGTGTGTGTGTGTGTGTGTGTGTGTGTGTGTGTGTGTGTGT
>CAEGAF010182001.1:0-11056 GCA_903067075.1 Micropoecilia bifurca
TTGCGGATCACCTTCAGGATCTTGCTCTGCTGCAGCATCTCTCTAGAGATGTTCAGGGGCAGATCCTCAGAGTCCACAACACCCTTGATGAAATCTAAAAGTAGCAGGTGCAGTGTTCTATTAGTAATCCACATGCAGACAAAATGTAGGGAGTCTGCATGTGGATACCAGTCACAGTGATCACAAAACACAATGATGATGAACAGTACGTGTGGGAGTCTGCAGCTGGTGGTTCATTTACAGTCCGGCCTGACAATGGCCGGACTGTAAATGAAAACTGTAAACTGTAAATCTCTGTCCCTACAGAGATTCTCATCTCTGTAGGGACAGAGATGAGAATAATTGATGTGTCGGCAGAAAATGGTAACTTACTGAGATACTCTGGTATCAGCTCCTCACAGTTGTCCATAATAAAGACCCTCCGGACATAAAGCTTGATGTTGTTTCTCTTTCTCTTGTTTTCAAAAAGGTCAAAGGCAGCTCTCCTTGGTACAAAGAGCAAAGCACGGAACTCCAACTGACCTTCCACTGAGAAATGCTGAAGTTTTAAAATACAATATACATTTTCATTAGTTCTGTTATTATTCCTAATAATCAGGAATAATTAATAATCAATTTGGACTCTCTTAGCTTACCTTGACAGCCAGGTGGTCCTCCCAGTCGTTGGTGAGACTCTTGTAAAACTCTCCGTATTCTTCATTGGTGATGTCATCTGGGTTGCGGGTCCAGATAGGCTTGGTCTTGTTCAGCTCTTGAGCATCAATGTACTTTTCCTTGACCTTCTTCTTCCTCTTGTTCTGGCCATCCTTGGAGTCTTCATCTTCATCGGAGCCCACATCCTCAATCTTTGGTTTGTCCTTGTTCTCTGCAGCATCTTTCTCAACTTCCTCTTCCTTCTCTCCCTCGTCAAGGTCCACTTCCTTCTCTCTTGTCTTCTCCACCTTCAACAGATCAGAAGTTTGATTACTGTTTTTTTTTGCATTTATTTTCACATTTTCAGTGCTCACTAATAGCTAACAATAGATTCTAATGTAAGATAACTTACAAAAAGTGTAATAGGATAGCCGATGAACTGTGAGTGTTTCTTGACTACTTCTTTGATGCGTTTTTCCTCGCAGTATTCTGTCTGATCTTCTTTCAGGTGAAGAATAACTTTTGTTCCTCTTCCCAGGGGCTCTCCTGAAAATAAAATCAAGTTGACTTTAAGCCACAGGAAAGGAGTAAAGCTATATTTGCTTATGCTAATTAAAGCTAAAGTAACGTCAGTAGAATACTAAGTCATACCATTGTCAGGCCGGACTGTAAATGAACCACCAGCTGCAGACTCCCACACGTACTGTTCATCATCATTGTGTTTTGTGATCACTGTGACTTTCTCAGCTACCAAGTATGCAGAGTAGAAACCCACACCGAATTGACCAATCATGGAGATGTCGGCTCCTGCCTGCAGAGCCTCCATGAAAGCTTTGGTGCCGGACTTGGCGATGGTGCCCAGGTTGTTAATTAGGTCAGCTTTGGTCATGCCGATGCCCGTGTCAATCAGGGTCAAGGTGCGAGCATGCAGGTCAGGCCGGATTTCAATCTTCAGCTCTTTGCAAGACTCAAGTCTGCTGGGGTCCGTCAAGCTTTCATATCTAATTTTATCCAAGGCCTGTCCAGAGGAGAAAATGCTGTTAAATCATTGTTGAGTTCACAAATATAAAAGATTATAATAGATTATGTACGATTTTAGTTCTCTTACATCTGAGGAGTTGGAAATGAGCTCACGAAGGAAGATTTCTTTGTTTGAGTAGAAGGTGTTAATGATGAGGGACATGAGCTGAGCGATCTCAGCCTGGAAGGCAAAGGTCTCCACTTCCTCCTCCATAATGTGTCCAGCTTTCTCAGGCATCTAAAGTAGGACAGATATGTTACTTTTTTTAAAAATTGATTTTATATTGCATGTTTCAATAGTATAGTTTTTTTTATGCTTCCGGTTTTACTAGTCTGTGCTATCTAGATGCTTTTTACTACTGCTACAAAATTCTTTGACATGGCCACATGGCTTACATGTGGTGGCTAATGGTTGATGACCATATGCTCAAGCTGTCAGTCAAAGATTTGGCAAGAGGGTGGAGTTCTAGTGCTTCCCCATCCCCCAATGGGCTTTCTTTATAGCCTAACATAATTTTTTCATAGAAATTAAATACCGACTGCAAATCATGCTTCTATACAATAATGTGAACATACTGCATTTACTGTTTGGGCCAGGCAGACAGCTTCTTGTGAATAATTGTTCCACTGACTAGCAGCTGTTCTCTGGGTCAGGGTCACCCTCCATGCCATGTGCTTCATTCACATTATAGTTCTATAAAGATTCATGTGGCAAAAGGCCTCTGCTTCTGCCATTAAAAAGGGAAGCGATACTGCAAACACTATCAATTCGCTTTAAGTTCTTAGTACTTTTCTTTGTTCATTTAAAACCACTCTCATTTTGTAAAATTTGTTCAAGCCTTACCTCGATTAAAATTGTTGGTTCTTTTCTTCAAGGGAATCGTCAAACAGACTGCTTTTCTTGTTTCTTCTCAAAGAATATCAAGTCTGCGCTTGGCGGCTGCTCCTGCGAGGAGTCAAGTCTGTCTAGATGTGTGTTCGCGTGAGTGTCCTTTGACTCTATGCAGACCACCAGGCCATGCTCGCGTCTTTTTATACTTTAGGGGTGGTTTCTCGAAGCTACCCTTTGGAAGCTTCTAGAAAACATGTTCACAACTGTTGGCGAGAGGGATTGAGGAAAGGCCGGGAAGGAAGGGGGAGTCAGAAAGAGAGAGCCCTAATGTTACTGTGCCCTTATAGGGGAGCAGAGTCACAAGGAGTGCCTGTCACTCACAGTGAGTGGTTCCCCGATAGCTTGTCGGGCTAGTAGGCCCCACAACCTTGTCAGCATGTCATAGGTGTGCATTGCTCTTACTGCCACTTGCTCCAGGATATGTCCATGAATTTGCCTACAAAGTGAAGCAAGTCTATTTCATTTTTGGAGTGTAAAACTTGGTGGAATTTACACACCTGTTTCTAACAGCTAGACAGACCCTACTAGTCTTTTAGTGTGGATCTCAGACAAGTTGACACAATTCCATACACTTTTATATATAGACAGACAGATAGACAGACTTTGTTAGATAAACCACAGAAAACTGCTGATTGTGTCTCGAAGAATTTTATAGAGAATTTATTCACTTACAATTTGAAGTGAAGCAGAAATTTTGAAAAGACTCAGCCTGATAAAGTTTCAAGTTTGCACATGATTTTATGTATGCTGAACACAGTATATGTATATTGAGTCATTAGTGTCATAGGGTACCTGAGTATGCCACTTAGAAAATCGTGGAATACACTGGAATTAAAATTGTGCAACACAGAACAGTAGTCCACTTCAATCGGTAACGTCTTGACGTGGCCAGTAGATGGCAGGATATTATACGTGCACCCGCTCTGTTATGTAATAGAAATGCTTCCAGCTGACTGGAGACTCTACTAGAAGCTGACTTTGTACCTGAACACGACGCGCTGTCGCAATCATTGCAAAAAAAATGTCCATGCTGGAATAACTAAATCTATAAACAAATTTTGTGACAAGATAAACAGATGTACTTGTTTGTGAAATAATGAAGATAGTGTATTTTTAACTGCATGAGTCATTGTAATGCGCATGTACAGTCTCTCGTCAATTCTGACTAACTCTGGTATATTCACAGAAATGTTGTCACCGTACTATACACTGTCCCTGTAATAAATAAATTGAACCAACTGTCATATTTTGTCAAACTTCAATGCACTTTATTGGAATTTTAAACATAGATCTACACAAAAAACCCAACTATGTGAAATAGAATGAAAAGATTAGTTTTTAGGTTATGCAACATCTAACAGATTTTATTCCACCACCGGCCTTTGTTCTGCTGGGTCCCAAGATACTATTTGTTTGCTAAGACTGTCTACAATCCCCAGAAACCTTCCCAGAGTAGTTTAATTTATTTAATACAAAATTATATTCATGAAATTTGTTACAAGAAAGGTGGTTTCTGAAGTTTATTCTACTAAATTTTATTTAGGGGTGAAAGAAAATACAAGCTGAATATAAATGATCATCACACTAGTCCGATTTTTATTTTTATTGTTTTTATTTTTTAAATTTTGTTTTTTAAAAAAAAGGAAAACACCCTTTCTTCCATTTTACAGTTAGTCTTGGTTTGTCAAAATAAATTGCTAAGTTCAAGAAGTAAGAATTTTTTAATATAATTCGTTAAAATTTTTACTTATTACATAAAGAATTGGAATTATACACGACGAAGTATAAGGAAATTGTGACATATTCCAGGTATAAAATTATTAATTCATATATAGTAACATAGAAGAGCAATTAATTGTTCTCTACGACAGATGCTGAGAGAGGCTAGATTTTATGAATAGCTTTCCCGTTGTCCTATTTGAAAATTGTTCGTCTCCATGCTGGCTAACATTTCCAGTCCCGTCTCCCTGCACGCATGACCGACGGCCTCTACGTGTGTGTGTAACATCCGGAGCCGGGACAAGGATGAACGCCAATTTCCAAGATGGCGGCGGAGGGAGGAGGGAAGGAGACGAACGAAATTAAAACCCAGTTCACCACACGGGAAGGCGTCTACAAGCTCCTCACTCACTCTGAGTACAGCCGCCCGAACCGGGTGCCTTTCAACTCGCAGGGCTCAAACCCCGTCAAGGTCTCTTTCGTCAACGTGAACGACCAGTCCGGCAACGGCGACAGGGTCTGTTTCAATGTGGGCCGGGAGCTGTACTTTTACATCTACAAAGGCGTGAGGAAGGTAAACAATACCGACAGACCCGCCGCGGTTCCCCGTGGAGCCCAGTGACCGGGCGCCTTTAGCAGGTGTGAGCTCTGCGGGCTGCTTGTCGGTGAGGTGCGCATGTTGTCCGAACAACAAGGCCATGTAGCTGACCCAGCTAAGTTGGAGACTAATTAGCATTCTAAGCTCACATCGTCACAGTTGTTTATGCCTCGATAAGAATCCGCCGGATGTTTAATGTGTCTGTGACGAGCCGCGACACGAGATCCGGATTCAGCTGGAAAAGGCTCGTCGTGTCATGTGATGTATGCTTATCGTGGATATTTACATGGTAAACAGAATAAGAAAAAAAAAAAGGTCAAGTGGTGTTGACAAGGAGGGACAAACTTTGTGATCCTGGGAAAGAATCGGTTAATAATAAGTGATCCCGATTTAAGCCACTTGGAGAAAGATTTTTTTCATTTAAGATAAACGTATAAAGAAAACTTTGCAAATGTTTTACCTGGAACTGCTCAAGTGGCATAGTTTTAGCTTCAGAAAGTTCAAAACAAATACCCCCCCTTCATATTAAACACCCTCATTACAGCCTTAGAGTAGATAAGTGATTGATGTTAATTTTTTCAGATACTCCTTATTGTTAATACTTTAAAATATCAGTTTTATGCTTGGAAATCAAATAGTTTGTGAATTGAATATTGAACTCAGAATCATTTCTGGTGTTTTATGTTTAGTTATGTTTAGTTATAAACATTAAAGTTGAACACAGATCCGTTCACCCACGTGAACTCAGCAATCCGCTATTAAAAAGCCCTCCTTGTAGGATCTTAGGGTCAATGTCATCATCGTCACATGAATTTATTACAACTTCATTTGGTATGGATACAGAAGGTCTGGTGTTAGGTTTGAACAACTTCAATATGGCTGCTCAAGTGAGGGCTGACATGATTAGTCAGTTGACTGACCTATGAGATTATTTCTTGAAAGCTAAATAGTAGTAGTGTCTAAAATCTTTCTTGAACGAATGTCAGCAAAAAGGGTGGATCCGAAGTGAGGTTGCTGCTAGACAGCCGACTTAAAAAAACAAAAACAAAAGAAAGTCTCACTAGCTTTTGTTGCACAATGTCTGGATCGAGACCTTTTAAAATAACAAGTGGGGACACATCGGTGCAAGTAAATTTCTACACAGAGCAAGTAATGCCTGAGTGTATTTGCTCCCATCTCAGGCTGCCGATCTCAGTAAACCCGTAGACAAGAGGATATACAAAGGCACGCAGCCGACATGCCACGACTTCAACCCCCTTACAGCGACGGCGGAGAGCGTCTCCCTGTTGGTGGGCTTCTCAGCCGGCCAGGTGCAGCTCATCGACCCGATCAAGAAGGAAACCAGCAAACTCTTCAATGAGGAGGTAGGCTTTACATCCACGTCGTTTGTAAATTAACACCAAATTTTATTTGCATAGCACATTTCAGCAGCAAGGCATTTCATTTTATGTACCTAAGTCAACCAGAAAGAAGCTAACCTTTCGATTTCCTCCTCTACTTGTAGAGACTCATCGACAAGTCGAGAGTAACTTGCGTACGATGGGTCCCTGGTTCAGAGAGCCTGTTCCTGGTGGCTCACTCCAGCGGCAGCATGTACCTGTACAACGTGGAAAACACCTGCGGCACCACCGCCCCTCACTACCAGCTCCTCAAGCAGGGGGACAACTACGCCGTACACACTTGCAAGAGCAAGTCGGCCCGTAACCCCCTGCTGCGCTGGACGGTCGGCGAAGGGGCGCTGAATGAGTTCGCCTTTTCTCCGGACGGCAAGTTTCTGGCTTGCGCCAGCCAGGACGGCTTCCTCCGAGTGTTTGGCTTCGACGCCGCAGAGCTCCACGGAACGATGAAGAGCTACTTCGGCGGCTTGCTGTGCGTGTGCTGGAGCCCCGACGGGCGGTACATCGTGGCGGGAGGGGAGGACGACCTGGTGACCGTGTGGTCGTTCTCGGACTGCCGGGTGATCGCGCGGGGCCAGGGTCACAAGTCGTGGGTGAGTGTGGTGGCGTTTGACCACTGCACCACTAGCGTGGAGGACGGCGAGCTGCCCGCCGAGTTCAGCGGGAGCGACGAGGACTTTCACGAGCAGATTCACATCGGGGCAGGCAGAGAGCGGGCCAACAGCTCCCACTCTAGGCTTTCCAAGAGAAACTCTACGGAAAGCAGGCCGGTCAGCGTGACGTACAGATTTGGCTCAGTGGGGCAGGACACTCAGCTGTGTCTGTGGGATCTCACAGAGGACATCCTTTTCCCCCACCTCCCCTTGTCTCGCACAAGAACTCACACTAACGTGATGAGCGCCACGAGCCCTACAGCCACCGGACAGACGGTTACCACCGTATCCATCACCTCGGCCACCAACTCCAGCGGCACCAACACGAAAGACAACGTGAGCAACAGCAGCGCCACCGGCAACCCGGCCAACTCCCTCCCCGACTCGCTGCCCCGCTCCAACAGCCTGCCGCAGGCCACCAACCCGGCCGGAGGCAGCACCCCCAACAGCCACACGGGGAGCAGCTGCAGCAGCAGCAGCAGTAAGGGCAACAGCATCATCGACGGCTCCTTCATCGCCAACAAGTTCGCAACGCTGTCTCTGCACGACTCGCGGAAGGAGCGCCACGAGAAGGACCACAAGCGAAACCACAGCATGGGCCACATCAGCAGCAAGAGTAGCGACAAGCTCAACCAGCTCAGCTCCTCGCGGACGGCGAAAGCCGAGGCGGCCAAGACTCTGGGCACGGCGCTGTGTCCGCGCATGGAGGAGGTTCCCCTGTTGGAGCCGCTGGTGTGCAAGAAGATCGCCCACGAGAGACTCACTGTGTTGATCTTCCTGGAGGACTGTCTGGTTACAGCTTGTCAGGAGGGTTTCATTTGCACATGGGCAAGGCCTGGTAAAGTGGTAAGTTTAAATCGGTCTCATCAACACTAGATTGATGGTTTAAATAGTTTGCAGCCCATCCAATTAGATAGATTTTTAACTGAACCATAAGAATATTTATGTATTGACTACATTTCTGATCTTTTTGTCAAGTCTTATGCTGACTCTTGTTCTTGTTTAACTATAAATCACAGAAATGAAGAAGTCTTTTAGCCCTCCTTCAAGTCATTAATTGCTCATTTTTGGAGGCTTTATAATGAAACTGCCATCAGTTTACCCTTTAGAGCTGCATTAGGGACTCAGGTTGACTTTAATCCCTCTTTCCACAAAGCAAATATTGAAGACAATAAAAATGCATCTTAATCCAACATTGAAATTTATTACTAGAGTTTTCAATTAAAACTGCTATCATGTCTCATTCGTCTCCATGGGTATTCCCTTTAAGGTGGGGTACCCAAGTCGCGTTGTCAAAGCTACTACCCTGCAAACTTTAGGCTCCTCCCATTTCTAACCGATGTTAATTGAACATAACTGTAAGCTATGAGGAAATCTCAATAGTTTTACCCAGTGGTGTTCAGCTTCAGCCCTTGAGGTTTCTGCGAGTGTTAGATTAATATCTGGTCCAAAACAACCATAGCAAATGGTTGACGTACCTGCTTGGTATTTCATTAAGGTCTGCAAAGGCCTAGTCATTTGAAGTTGGGTTTACAGAACTAAACAAACATTTTATCTATCTAAACTACCTGTTGTTTTTACATCTGAGTAACCCTGTCTATCTTTTTGCAGGGATTGTTGTCTCAAAACAACCCAGCCAACTCTCCCAGTGGAACAGTAGTATAGACACGTCGCTGCTGGCTGATCCATGCAACAGAGATGGGGGGATGTCCAAGTCCAGTGTGTGGCCGTTCACACACCGTCACATGGCAATTGACCTTCTGTTTCTGTGTCATATTCATCACTACTGCTACCCCAGAGTTGCCACCCGCCCCCCTCCCCATGTTAAGGAATCTGATGTTGGTTTGGGTTCAAAGGGGTTTTATTGGTAGTTAAAAAGTGTGTGACTGGATCATTGTTACATCTTTGGTTATATCAAATTGTCTAGTCTGAAACTAACAAACTCTAATACCCAATCTCTTGTGCCTATAGATGTTCAAAGACTAGACACAGTGACGTGATGATGCCTCAACCCAACCTTTACGTATGGGTTTAGTTCGGTGACTTGTTTGTTTTGATGTGCCCCAAAATAAAAGGGAATAAGATCACCTTGAGGAGGCTGCAGCATATCCCTGAAACTATTTCTCGTTCTTCCCTTAGAAATATTAAAATCCGAGGTATCACACCGAGTAAGTTTTGCACACATTTCCCTTCCTTTCGTACTCGTTCAATAACTCTTCCCTCCCGTCCCCCTTCCGTTTTGAATTTGTGATGGCAGAACGCAAGCGTAACTTTTCACATCTCTTTTTGAAGCACTTGGAGGAAGAAAAATAAAAACAAAAACGGCTTACCGTTGTTCTCCGTCTCAAAGTTAGATGCTGCAATCAGTTTTTATATGGAAAACAAATTCTTTGCACTTAATAGTTTATTAGAGGAGAATGGCTTTACATTTTTTGGAGTGTGTTGGGATTCTGACAAGGTTAAGGTAAAACTTAAAAAAAGCAAACTTTGTACCTATTGAACATTTATTTTATTATTGTTTCAGATTAAACTGTCTTCTGTACTATATGTAAATATTGTACTTCAATGATTTATGGGTGAAATTAACATTAATACTCTAGTTGAAAGATTTCTCATTTCATAAAAAATAGTGATATTTCTTATACAGAAAGTCTAACTAAAAGGAGTCTTGAATATGCAGGTGAGTTTTTCTTTTCCTGTTGTACATAAAGAGAATTCAGGTGTATTTTTATTAAGGAAGCATTTGGTATTAGGAAATGTTTTTGAAATCCTCTCGTCTAACAGGTCGTGCTGTACGCTTGCTAGCCTGTCGCCGCAGGTTTTCGTTTTACAACACAGACAGGTAGGAACAGATGCGGCCATCACTGAGCTCAGGTAAACCATAGGAAGACTATTGCTGATAACAATCCCCCCTCACCCAGAGGCCTTTGTCCCACCTAGGCATTAAATTCAACAAGACTGACAAACGAGTTCCGCACACCGGGCTGAGACTCCTAGTACACCGACTTATCTTTGCTTTTGCCATTTCTCCTGAACCGACGCCGAACTCGTGAATAAACTTCTGACACTGTGACGAATTTCTGCTGACAAAATGTCCGCACTTCAAGGTGGTGAAGCTGAGGGCGAGGGGGGATTTATCACGCACCGCACATAGGACTGAGGATTTTAAGAGTGGGAGCCTTTTCCTTTATGTGATGCCTATTAAAACAACTTTGACAGAACACAATGTGTGTGTGTCTTATTTATCTAAAACAATGGCATTCCTGCAGGTTCAGGAGGAATCCCCAGAAACCCCTGCCTCCAAGTCATTCACAAGGTCTTTTGAGCCCAGATGGGATGTATAGACCACTTGTGAATGTTGAAATTAAAAGTTTATAAATCTGTTGAAGGGACAAATTATTCTTATGAAGTGTCACATGCATTATTAAAAATCAGAATAGTTGGATCTGTGATGCTTACAGAAATGTGGTCAGAAAACTTATTTGCCTTTGAACTCCATTTATCGGTAGCAACTGATGCAATAAATCTCAAAAATATGACAGCAGACATACAGATGTCAGCTGACCGAGCAGCAAATTAGCTGCTATCTGGCGCCATTGTGTGTAAATTTCAAGCAACTGCAGCATAACAATACAATGTGATTTTCTATTATCCCATGAACAGTTAGCGAGTCTTTTCTTTAAGGACCATTATATTCCAACAGCGAACTGGTAAAAATGATCACTGTTCAATACTTTGCAATATATATATACACTTTACTTACAACTTTCATAAATATGTTGCGGGAGTCACCATGGTTACCTCTTTGTGTTAACAAATTAGAATATCATTGCAACGTTCTGCTTTCCAATATTTCCTGCAGAAATTTCTTGATCAATGGGTACTTGTTCCTCCGACCAGGTTCTTCTCACTAGACTCACTCTCTGGTGGCTGTTTGTCCCCTTTTTGATTCACCGTCTCCAGGGCTTTGGCGCTTGATTCATTTTCAGTCAAGAGTCATCTGCAGAATATGGACTGGAGGCCCCAAATTCGAAGTGGAGAACGACCGAGCTAAGATCCTGTGGGACTTCCAGATCCAGACAGACAAGATGGTAATGGCGAACCAAACGGACATTGTGGTGGTGGATAAAGAACAGAGGAAAGC
>CAEGAF010182009.1:0-26582 GCA_903067075.1 Micropoecilia bifurca
ACGCCTTGGGGTTCCCCCGGAGGAGCTGGAAGAAGTGGCTGGGGAAAGGGAAGTCTGGGCCTCCCTTCTGAAGCTGCTGCCCCTGCGACCCGACCCCAGATAAGCGGAAGAAAATGGATGGATGGATGGATGGATGGATGGATAAATTATCCCTGAAGGTATGTGGACTTCTCGCTAAAATGGAACTGAAAACTCAACTGACACCAAACGTGGTATACATTTTGTCACCCCAAAAACCAGCACTTGAAGTGAAGAAGTATTTGATAGATTTTACTTTAGTGACAATTTGCCACCTTCACCTATTTATTTTTCAATGTATGTTTTACTATTGTCTGTTTTAATGTCGATCCAAAACTCTGCCCAAGTGATTACGATTGCTGTCAGGCTCTCTTGGGAACTCAAATACACTTTTACACAATTTCGTTTTAGATGGTACAAATTCTCTCACACCATCTTGTTACATGACACTGTATACAATTGACATTTTTATTTGGTCACACTTGTAAGTGGGAAGGCGCTGAAGCAGAGGTGTTACACTCAGAATTACTATGCTACAGAGTTCAAGCACCGTCCCCCTACCTACTCTACCTGGCAAGCACGGAAGGTCCTGGTATTGTCACATAGATTGCACAAAGCAACAGGGTGTCAATGTGTTATTTCATTTTCTAAACTGAATTTGAAATTTTAGTATGCTGAGCCACAAAATGTAGCAAATCTAACATAGTTTCATACCGTTGCTTGTTTTATGAGATGTCAGCCTCTGTTTTTATCAAAGGAAGCTGCGTTTTTAAATGCTACTCTCTGGTTCACTGACTATCCACATCCAAAACACACACATTTGCATGCACAAAGTAACACACACACACACACACACACAATCCCATGCATAACGCCTATTAAAGAGCACGCTTTGTCCCAGTCGCATAATTTTAATTTGTTATGAAGGTCATTGACAGCAAGTAATAATCACCATTGGGGATCTAACAATTTGCCATTTTGGAACATTGAGGCACTGATGACTCAACTATTAATAGACTCAAGCCCCCCCACCCCACTTTCACCCTACTGCCTACATCCCCTGTCTATGTAAATGGACAAAATGCACAATATATTTTACAAGGAAATAATACACAAACACCAGAACATTTAGAGAACATTTAACTTCATCCCACATAGTGTCTACTGTCTCTTAAATTTGTATACATGCTCACAGGATACTAAAAGAACCATTCAGAACCTAAAACACAACCTTCCAGAACCTGCTGCGAGTCCTGGACTGCCAATCACCAACACCCTGATGCCACCTCCCGCTCCTCCCAGTGCCACACACACACACACACACACACACACACACACACACACACACACACACACACACACACACACACACACACACACCCTACCATCACCACCCTGTAGAGACAAGGGTCCAGAAAGACACAATGACAAGTTTTATTTTAGCCCAACTCATTTACTCTGTGCTCCAATATCACCCAAGCCCCCTCCGACAAATGCGTCTAGCATTTGTCGCCAAACAAACAAGTCCAAGCTTAAGCTATTTTTATCAAGTGTACAAGCGTTTGTTCTTGTTAGGAGTTTGTCAGTGTTTGGGGCGAATGAAATTGGAGCAGGAATCCTTTATCTTATGGAGGCTCAACAACTCAAGACTAATTGCAAATTAATCTGGATCGGGATATCTGCACTGAGAGGGGCTCAATGAGAACTTGTGGCGAGTTAGACGAACTAGTTGTTATGTATTTATGGCGGAGCGTTGTGCATGCAGAAGCAGAGGAAGGCCGGAGATGGAGGCAGCCAAAACCCAAAAGACAGAGTAGCACATAATTGCCTGCTTTTCTACATCCAAGCAGCCATATCAAGGCTGGAGGATTGTGGATATTAATAATTTATCATCAGCTTGATAGCACAGAGAATGATGAAGTTTTTATTGGTGGAAGTTTGGTGTGGCTGTTTTAGGTTTCTCCTTGTGGATTGAACACGATCACTGCACTTGTGGAGAAGGTCGAGTATCTTTTTGTTATGTACTAAATACTACAAAGCTGAAATAAATAACTTTCTTCATCAAGTCCTGATGATTTCAGTATAACAACAAGCCAGGGTCAGATCTTCTATAGGAATGAACATGCTAGCAATACAATTAGGAGCCCATAGTATTGCACTTCTGCATGTTTTGAGACAGGCTGCTCTCTTCCAGTCTTATATCTTTCTGCTGTGGCTATGGAAAGCATGACTACTATCAGAAGTGATTTCCAACACTTGATTGTGAAATGATCTCTGGAATGGACTGAAAATCTGACTTGAGACCATGCTGGATGGTAGTTAAGTTCCTGCTGAGGAAATGGGCTTTGATTTGCTGTCTGGTAGCCAGGGTATGTCGCTCTCAATTACTCACTCTGTCTCTACAGCTAGTGTACTCTGTTCTCCCCCAAGTCCTATGGTGGGGAACCTCTGGGCACCTTGACTGTCGTTTAACTGCTTGTGGCATGAAGCAGCTGAGGAAATTGGTCATTAAATCCAACGAGCTAGGACCAAACCCCCAGTGCCCCAGATCTGTTACCAATCAGATAGCCCTCTTTTACAGCAGTGACGGAAAGGAATCTAACACAGCCTGAAGCACACATTAGGTCGCCGCAGCTCAACGCCGCTATTAGCAGTTACTGTAACAATGGCTGAGAAATTTATTCAACTTTAAACATATCTCAGCAGCTGGAGCAGTCCTGTCCCCAGAGAGCGTGGATAATTTCTTCCTCACTTGTTTCAAGCACAGCTCCTAAATATACCGTAATGCACCTGTAAAGAATGTAGGCTATACAGAGCTGGAATAAATTGGCATTACATTAGACTTATACACTGGTAATATCTACTGGACCACACTTAAAAATGATAGTTACCATCTAGATTCCAGAACAGGGCATGAAATGAAGGAAGACATGGTCAGTAAGGATGTCATCCTGGTAAATTACAGTAATCGCTCACTTTATCTGTTAAAGTTTGTCAGCAAAGACATTTAACCATTGATGATAGAATTGTGTAAAGTTACCAATTTTTATTTGTCTACAGACTGATATATTTCTGTGTAATAAAGTTTGAGTTGTTTTACTTCCAAACAAAATAGAAGATGAATGGGTAGGTGGAATTGAGAGGTGAGTTCTAAGATAAGGTAGACAGAGGTATTAAAGTCACTGTTAACATGAAGCAATTGGAACTGCGCTCAACAAACTGATGAAATATGTAATGTAAATGTCCTAAAGAGTTGAGATAATGCATGGCTGAAACATAATTAAATTGTATCAAACCAATAAATGTCTTTGTATACATTTTTTTCAAATTCTCCCACAGTGAAGTCCACGCAGGTGGGCACATGCCTCTCTAAGAGAAATCAGCTCTGTGGCTTATTTAACCCTTGTTCATGTTAGGACTGAGGCAAACGTAGAGGACTATAGCAAATGATACACGTTTTAGGTGTGTGGGGTCCATTGGACCCCATTTCTACATACAAGGGTTATAGTATATGACCAATGTGAGTTATTAAAAATAATGGGAAAAGCAGTATATTTGTATTAATATGGGAAATGAGATGGAGAGAAATCTTTTGTCCAACAGGGCAACATTTTTTTTTTATATTAGTTAAATAATTGACAGTTACCATAATATAAATGCTCCAAAGGTGCGGGTGTTTTGTAACCAAGGTCAGGGAGAATATGAGAGGGAGGGGTAATTGTATTCCTAATGGTCTGAACCTTATTAGAGAAAAATGATAAAACATGTCTATCAACAGAGGGCTTAATGTAAAGTGGGGGAGGGCTTACCGTGTGGAAAATGATACCAGAGGAGCCCCTGTGGTCATTTTAATGTTTAACTGCATAAGATGAGAACAATTTATTTAGATAATAGTTTTTTATTTACTTTAGCATTCAGAACTCTAAGAGAGAAATGCTTATTAGTAAAAACAAAAACAAGCTCACTCAAGGGGCATTCTATAGAAAGATCCAATGTTTGTATCAATGCTGATATTTTCTTTTTCTTCAACAGTTTTCATAAAATAAACAGAATCCTTACATGCAATGTTAGAATCTGACAGGTGGTTTTTTGTAAAAAGTAAAGATGTCTGTATCAGTTTGTAAAAGTTGCACATTGGTGTCATACCTATGACAAAAATGTTTCCTGTTCTAGAAAAGATGAGTCATTTAGCAACTTCACTTACTCTCTTACTCAGATATTTAATGTCTTCTCCAGATATGAGGATAACTTGTTTACAGAATCGCTAAAATAAGCTAAAGTTTTTCAAGTTAGTTGCTGTAAGGTTTAGACCAGTGGTGCCCAACGTGATGTCCTGGAGGGCCGGCATCCTGCATGTTTTAGTTCTCTCCCTAATTTAACACACCTGGATCCAATAATGACTCACTAGAAGGTCTAAGAAGAACACTGACATGCTGAAAAGATTGTTACTACCACAAGGGGGAGAACTAAACTAAAAACATGTAGGATGCCGGCCCCCCAGGACCCACTTTGGGCACCCCTGATTTAGATGGTAGGATGCTTTGGACAGTAGTTGGTATCAATCATGTGTCTGTAGAGGCAGCGACTAATTAAAGACACACCTCTGCATTCTCATAGTTTTTTCAACAACACTTGATAGGAAAAACAACTGTTCGACCAAAAAAATTATGTTTTTAATTTGAAGTCGTAAAATCTCTGTACAGTAAGAATATATCAGAAAATATTACTCCATGTCTTTCATAAAGTACAGTATAAATTATTTCATACATTCATTTAACTTCATGGTTTGCCTTGAAGGGCTCGTGGAAATTAAATTTTAGGTTGTTTGGAGGAATAAAATACATGGAAATGTGGATGAAAGAATGGAAACATTTTACTTGACATTAGATATGATGGTAATTGCAGAATAAATGTAAATTAATTTACACATATTTCTACTCGTCCTCTGATGGATTGACAACCTGCCCAGGGTGAACCCCTCCTACAACCTAAAGTTAGTTTAAAAGGTCAACATGTAATCCAGAATCCATATCCCAAAGTCCATAACCCATAACAACCATTATGGAATGACGCAGCCACATAAAACAGAGCAAGTTCATTGTGATCAAAAGCTACTTTGAGTCTGGTGAGATCTCATTAGATCATAAAACATTGAAATGTCTGAGTGAAGTATGTTAGCAGTAATTTAATCTGGTGAAGTAACTTTTTGCCAATATTATGTTCTGTTGAAATGGAAGGGTTTAAAACTCAACATCATGTTGCCTTGATGTATCAGACTCTTATTTTGAAGCAACAGCAAAGTAGTTATTGATTTGTGTTGAAACTGTCGGTTAATAAAGACCGATGGAGACAAATGTCGTTCTTATTTATCACGCCGTATCCTATCAGCTGAAAACTAAAGAGTTATTTAACTGTTTTTGTTCTGAAATTCATCATCTCATTCAAAATTTAAAATACTAAGATTGAACAATCATTGTGATTTCTAAAACGTTTAGATTTTGAAACCACAACAAGAGATAATTTTTGTATCAGGTCCACTTTAGGATTAGAGTAGTGAGATTAGTTAACACTTTGCTCTTTTGTGAATGAAAAATGTGGATTCCTACTTTTCCCTGAAATATTACACATCTCATGAGCTGTACATTTTGCTTCACCACCACAATCTATTAAAAAAATTTCCCCATAACAAATACAGAAATAAACCAAATAATGTCCCAAGGCTGAACCGCAATAAACAAATAAATAAATAAATAAATAAATAAAATAAAATAAATTTCCTACCAAAAAAAGAACCCCAATTACACCAACCCTGATAACTCCCAGTTTGACAAAAGGTCTTTACTTGGATCTCTGTGACTTTCCAAGACTGACTGATCTCATCTACAAAGGAAAAGGGCAGACATTTTGCAAGAAGGTAAATACTTTAAATGCTAGCATGGGGAGTGTCTTCGATTTGTCCTTTAGGAAGATGCTGCGAAGCGATACACCGTGCACTTCCGTCCTCTTCTCTCATTCATTTGCCTCACAAACTGTTTGCTCTTTTCACTGCTTCTTCTGTCACTGCAAAATGCATAGCCAGCAATATGGGGGAAAGGAAAAGAAAAAAAAACTCCACACACTTGTTGCCTGGAGTTTATCTCTATATTATTCTCACCGCTCCTTTCGTTCATTTCAGAGAATAAGATAAATGAACAACGTACATTTTGTACACCTGTCCTCCCCTCCCCACCTTCATCTTTCCCTAACGATAAGGGATTTCATTAACGTGGGAATGCTTGGGCTGAAAGAAACATAATTGCTTCGGTGTTGTTGTCCTCTCTGCTGCCGACGCCCTAATTTCCTCCTCGCCTTACTCTTGACTGTTAAGTGATCATTATATCAACACAGGGGATGGGCCAAGGGTAAAATATTGACAAACCACGGTCATGTTCGTGTGTAATGTTAACGGGGAATGTATGCACTTGCTGGTGAGGAGAACCATTTAAAGAAGAAAGAAAACACTAAGGATGCACAGTGAGTCGTATGATCAACAACAATAAAAAAATCTCAGGATCTGTCAACGTTTTAAAACTGGGCCCAGACTTCCCTCACCTCCACGATGTCCCTGACGGATAACTGTATGTAAAAGAGACATAATTTCCTGACTTGCCATTTACACAGCATTGCACCTGAAAGCCAAGTGGCATAATAGACAGTTTAAAATGTCAGCGAAGTAAGAGTAAGAGTAAGTAAGAGAGACAGGTCCGCAGCAGAATCTTAATTAGAACAGCTCCATCTAATGGCAGCGGCTTCCCAAACTGGCTCGTGATGACAGTGGTGTCGAGTAGACATATGCAAAAACACACACACACACCCGCACACGGTCCTGCTGACATACCGTTACCTCAACACACACACACACACACACACACGCACTCTAACATATTTATATGGATGCAAACAGAGAAAAAGACACATTTTACTTCTGTGTATCCATTTAAATTTTAAATGAAGTGAGAAGAAATGGTTCTGAGAGGCATTGAAATTCACAGAACCTGCACACGCTCTCATTCCGCATGCAGAAATAGTTGACATCAGTGCAAAATTTGCGAAAGATCCTCTTTCACACAAAGTTAATTTTATTCCTCCAGATGACCAGTCAATGACCAAATCTATCTAGTTATGGCAGAGCATCACAAGAACGTTCAGTGGTAGTCTGGAAACGCATGTATAGGATTTACCTATCTATCCCTTAGCAGACCTGGCTGTTGAGCCTGAGCCAACGCCACATGATTGTGTTAATTAATCTGCCATTGTGAGCGCGGGGAACAGCTGCACGGGCTCTCATGGCGACGTTGTCAAAGCAAAACAATGAAATCTTAAGCTTCCCCAACTGAATCTTCCATTACAAAAGAGCGCCGACAACAGGGCTAAATTCATAAATCCACGGATCAATTTTTACCAGCACTAATATGTGACCTTTAAAGCAAAAAAAAAAAAAAAAAAAAAGTATAGAGGGTGACGGGGGACGTGTGGGGAGTGGTTGTGTTGTTTAAGCTTAAAATACCATCAGATGTGTAATGTATACAAAAAAGAAAAAAATCCCTGCAGACAAGAGGTAGAAAATGAGCAACAGAGACACAATAAAGCGAGAAAAGAGGCAGGGATCAGTGCATCAGAGGCAAACAGATGAGTGCTGGGAATCACCAGCTGGGCACTGGTATTTTAAAACAAAACGTCTAACACTATTAGCAGGGATCCATCGATCAGCATTACGTGGTGTTAATTTAGACGAGAGGAGAGGGGGATGGAGGAGGGAAAGAATCACACTTCACAGGAGCCTCACAGGTTATTCCGTCAGAGAACAGAATGTAAAGCGTTTGAAATCCAGACTCATAATGTTTCCTGACAAGTTATCAACAGAGAAAATTGAACTTAAATCTTTTTTACTGTGGCTTTTTATTTTTTTTAATATGCGACTCGTTTTCATGAAAGCAGCAGAGAGGACAGGAAAAAAAAAAAAGAAAATCTCCCGTTCATTTCGAAACTACATTGACCAAGGGAATACATAAATAAAATTAGGTATACTGCGCTGCCACCACAAATTATGTCTGCAATAACAGACTTTGCAAATAAATGGCTTAGCACCTCTAATCGAGTTCACAAAATGTTGCACTAGACAACCATTTCACTGCATTCATTACAGCTTCGCCGAATTACACTTTTATTGCCCGTAGAAATCGCAGCATTTGTCCCTAATGTGGCAGCCCGCTCAGCTTTGTTTTAGAAACTACAAGATGCCTGGAAGAGATGGAAGATGCAGAGGGTGGCATGGCCTTGGTGCATGCTTGGCACTTCTAGAGAGATGGTGATACACCCCAAAAAAAAAAAAATCATCAAGATGCCTGGCTCTCAACCCACTCTGTGGCCGAGCCCTTCTGTCTAGCAGAAAGCCCTCCAGCAGCCCACTGCGCGCAAGATATTAGGAGAGGAGTGATCCACGCCGCTGAACTGTGCCGATCTACCTGATGGATCCTGTGATTTGTGGGCGGCTGTAGAAGGGGTGAACGTGGACGTAAGTGGATTTTTTTTTAGATCTGGATAAAGGAAAACACTTAGCAGAGCAGTGAATGGAAGCGGTTTAAATGGTCCATAAAGGAGGCAAGACATTTCCTTCTCCATGTGACACTGTCTCTCAATCTGCACCCTGTTTAAGCCTGCCAAACACTAAGTCAAATAGTGACACTGAATATAACTATGAATTGCAAATCTGTTGTTTAGTTGCCATATTTCTGATAGAGTGCCCAAATGTTCCCTTTTTTTTCTTTCCAAGAGTTTTCATTTCGGTCCTTTCACACACGGCGGATACAAACCACTCCGAAAGACTTCTGATGCCGTGAAACACGCTAACGGGTACACATGTGAACGTACAACGCTGAAAGCTTGCAGATGGGGACGGGTGACATGGTGCTAACTCGCGTCTTCCAAAGTGATGCTCGCTGCAGCATCTCACCTGTCCAACGTGCTTGATTTCAGAAAGCCATCAGATGTTGCATTTACCGCAACGCTGAGCAACGGAGAGAGCATCCGATTGGAGGACGTACGCATCCTGAGGTTTGGTGCACTTCCACTTGACAACTCAACAGGACACTTAGTTGAGCCGGAGTGGGAATTGTTGACGCCAGAAAAAAAGGTTGATATCTTGTCATTACGCTCTCCCTCATGGCTTTGTTATATTTACAGCTAATATGTTACAGAATGTGTATCAAATTGGATGAGAAGGACTTCTTTTTTCTTCCCCTCCTGTGCAACTGTGTTGTCGGCTCCCTGATTGTTGGAGTATAAAAATAATCGTCATGGAAATAGATCTCATTGACAACGTGCCATGTTCACACTGTGAGCAGCTTGTGCCTTGTGAACATAATCCAGAAACGTCCTCCAAAAACTTTCCTCCACAAACTTTCAATCCCTCATCCTCTTTTGCCCTTCTCTCCAAAAGATGAGAGGAGCCATTGCCAGGGAAGACAAAAGACAAAATCCTGAGTGTCAAGCACTGGCGAAACAGGTAGGATCGGGAAGTATTTGATGGGCTCAAGGATCACAAAGGAGAAATGGAGGAAGAAGGATGGGTTGGAGTTTGGAGGACAGAGGCAGCACAAGGATAAAAAACACAGTGATATTCAGGAGGATTGACCAAAACAGATTTCCTTTCCAGGTCTTGAAAAGCCACTGTTCATCTCTGTGTCTAATAGGAAACCCTGGCTATGAGAGTACTGCACCGGCACAATCACACCTCACCTGTGAGCACTGCCAGGAGAGGTGGCATTTGGTCGATCCGTCGTCCCATGAGGGGGGCTTGTGGCTTAGCCCCGACTTAGCTCCGTGTCTTAAGACAGAGGATGGGCTG
Organism: Micropoecilia bifurca; assembly: GCA_903067075.1. Classification (NCBI taxonomy): domain Eukaryota; kingdom Metazoa; phylum Chordata; class Actinopteri; order Cyprinodontiformes; family Poeciliidae; genus Micropoecilia; species Micropoecilia bifurca. The sequence goes on from CAEGAF010182009.1 coordinate 9,905, forward strand.
AATTGGGAGGACCATGGGGAAAAAAATGTGAGTCTGTGAAAACCCAGGATAAACTGTGTTCTCAAGAGGGGGAGACACGGAGCGCTGGCAGCCAAATGAAGCCCGAGTGGTTAAACATGGCTACAATGGAGCCTGTGGTGCTCCTTAGTGTTTGGTTTGTGCATTTCTTTGAAATGCTAACTTAGTTTAAAGTCTGTGGGAAGTGGAATAAAGTGTGTGCTCTAGCAAAACGTGTTCTCCGATGTAACCCTCCATGTGTATAAGAGACCTTGACTGGCTATAACAACATTATCATGGGCAGAAACATTTAATCACAGTGGTACATACACACATGCGCATAACACATATGTGTGTGCATGCTAATGCTGGAAGAGCTACAAAGATCTGCATCTCGGGTGGTACTGGCTGAGAGGACATTTACCCCACAAATCCCTGCTTTTATAGAAGATTGCAAGTCCAAATTTACCCTTTTGTTCTACCTGCAGAGTGATATAGCAATGACCTAGCACTGCATCACACTGACCACACACTGTGGGGATCACGTGTCACCAACATTGTTAATGTTGTTAGTTAGAAGCTAGATGAAAAAGAGTCTAAGTCATCAGTATCAAAAAAATGCATAGTGGTGCATTGTCCTAATCCATAAATATTTATTTTTTAATAGGCCAAGATACAATAAAAATAGACTAAGACAATCTGATCTTTGCATCACAGTCTTTACATCCATAATTAATTCACAACAATAACAGAATGTGCAGTTTTTGTGCTGCAACTGCACCGTGAACCTCACCATGCGGCCACATAAATAACATACAATCACATTATTGGTAGTGTAAATAATATGTGGTGGAATTTTATGCATTTTTTTTATCATCAAGTGGCTGTATCATTTTTTTTTTTAATTTCCCGTCAACTTTTAACATTTCTTAAGACAAAAATATTGCGGTCAAATAATGGACTGACCTAGCAATCCTACCAGCAGACTTAGCAAGGCTTCCTGGGGATATATTGAGATAAAACGCGTATAGACGGGCTCACTTAAAGTGATTAGGTTGAAATGACAGTACAAAGGTTCATTAGAGAAGCTGTAGATAAAAGTGAGGGAGGTGTTTCGCCAAACACATGTTCCACACCCAGTCCATACGGGTTCCATACCTGGGGCTGTCGCATTAAAAACGTGTTACTCTAATAAGATAACAGTCGCTTTTATTTACAACAACCACAAAACGACATGAAAAATACTTTAACACATTTTCTGTTCAGGCTTGGGTGAAACAAACACCTTTGTTATTTACTAAACAAAACATCTAACAAACAGCCCCTTTCACACGCTAAAGATACATCCAAACATATGCTCTTGACTGAAAAAAAAACAAACAAAAAAAAAACACGCACACACAATAGGTGTAAACCGTCTAAATTGCAATTGCACTGCATCTTGGAAAACAAACACTTTCCTTTGTTACCAAGACAACTGAGATAATGTGATTCCTGCGGCATTGTCAGGACTGCTACTTGCTACATTATGTGTGACAAGCTTAAGAGTAGATCTAGGGGCATGAATGTGCAGATTCAGGCTCCAGCCCATTGTGGATTGCAGATAGTCCAGCAAGCCATATTTGCATTTGCAACCTTGCCAAGGAGTTAAGCTGAATGGGCTAACGCTGCCTTCATGCTCAAAAAGCCCTAGACTGAAGTCAGCGCTGACATATAACACTGTCTAATGCTTGCTGTTCTTTGCTAGCCCGTCTTACTGTTATTTACTTGCCACACTAATTCCTGGCTCAGTAAACTGACGCAGTGCCATTCTTTTAAAGGATTTAAAAGTGTGTGTTTAATATATCTATCTGGACAAATTGCACATTCATATTTAAGCCTAAAGCCTATATGCTCCGTTTTCTTCTTTCCATCTTTGCTTTCCAGGGCGACAAAATGAATTCAGCTCTGAACCTAATTAATCCACAAAGGTTTCATGTCTTAATCCCCAAAGTCAAGGGGGTTATTGTCCTCACAAATGAGGTCAGTGTTCGTCCCAGTGGAAATAAGCGAAAGAAGAAGGAAAACACAGGGACTATGGATGATACACAGTCAGGCTTTTTTCCTCAGTCATTTCGCCTGCTGAATATTGTTCTGATCCGGTGACAAGAGGCCCTGCAAACGGAGCCAGGGCTCGCCTGCTGTCCGCACAGGGACGGCTACACGCACAGAGATATCACCATGTGAAAGGGAATGGTTTGCATGTCACAACAGATAGAAACATGAGCTGGCCGGTGAAATTGATGGTGGCGCACAACAGCGGCGGGAGAGAGAAAATGAAACGCCTGCCAATCTCCAGTACACAGACCTTTTGAACCAGGTGGATAAGAAGGCTGGTTCTGGTGGCAACTGTCACTAAGGCGAGTCACTGTCAAATTCGGAGGCGAAGAAGCATCATCCAAGTGTGACAGGACGATAGCATGATACAGCCTTCCCGTCTGTTGGAATGACAAGTGGGGGATGTGACACACATGGCCACACACATGTGCCTGAAGCACAGTCACCACCAGCGGCCCACACAGGGTCTCTGTGGGGTACAAACCCTGGGAATAGCAAGTGAGCCGGCCAAATGCTCCACACACACTGGGCACGTCGCGGGGCTCCATCTCCAAAGACCAAACAAGGGGTTTGGGAGGAAGCGTGGACAGTTGACCACAACGGCCAACATCTTTTCTAATTCAGACCATCCTTACAAGGGCCTCCAAGAACTCATCCAACAGAGGCATGGCTCGAGACGCAGGGTGGGGTGGCTGGCCAGTGATAGCTCAGTTTAACAAAGGGTCAGCCAATAACAGACATGTTCAAAGGAGGGTGAGCCATGAAGAAGAAAATCCAAGATGACACAATCAACAGCTTGTTAAAATCTGTTGCAGTCAAAGAGTCCGGCCACTGGACAGTCTGCGGCAGACATGATGGGGGGAGGAGCCCGCCTCCTAAAGAAACCCCAAACGAGCGGAACGAAAATCGCTCTGCCTTATCTTAACGGCCGACGTGACAGCGTGTCATCATCCGCAGCTGTTATATAGATAATTACTTTTACTCACTCTCTGTGGAATATAATGCATCCTGTCTACAACGGATTAACCGTCGAGTGCTAGGCAAAGGCTCATTTCTGGCAAATTGCTTGTTTTCTATGACTAATGATGTGGCGACACACACTGTCATGCACACATCAAAAGCATCAGCGCAAGAACCTGCACTGTTTTTTGATCACTGATAATTACTGTATCTGCACTCCAAGAAGAGTAAACAAAGTGAGAAGTTGAAACAGAGATTGGAAAATGGGGTAGGCCTCACTACAGACACTCTAATTTCCAACTTCTGTGTGACTGCAGAAATAAAAAGAAGTTTGTACTGTCACCCCCGCCACACACACACACCCCTATCCACCCCTCCTGCCAAACAGCGGAGATGGAAACATGCGCAGAAACTGACAGAGGGAATTAAAATTTGTAAATGCCAAAATTTTTTTGATGCCTCATTTAAAAATGTGCAATCAGAGCTGGTGTTTGTTGATTTTTATCAACTCGAGGGTTATTACATTTCAAGACGATGACAATTAAAAGTCCCTAAGTCACTCCCATGAGCTTTATTTCACAATGCAAGCACAGAAGTGATATAAAGAGGCAAAAAACAGATGAAATCCCAGCATGGGGCCCAAAGCATGAACCAAGCAGGGTTTTGCAGAGTCTCATTGGGTTAAACCAATCCACGCTCCCTCACAGTTAAAGCACAATTTCCCATGACTGTGTTTAAGAGCTAAATACGCGAGTCAAAAACAGGTTTAAGAAGCTCAGTCCTGGAAAAGGACACAATGCTGGAGGGAACAGAGGGGCTTATTGAGCCGGTTTTCTTTTCCTTTCCCCTTTCTTCCCCTCGTGTTCACATGGTCGCCTGCATGCTTCCCCTTCATCTCCGAAGATATATAGAGGAGAAAAAAGATTTAAAAGGACTGGGGAAAAAAAGCTCAATTGTTTATTGATTTTATAATAGGCTTAGTGCCACAGAAATAAAGTAGGGGCTGATGGGGCAGCGTGGTCAACCAGAGGCGATGGTGTGACAAACACGAGGCTTACAACGCCCATTTCAATAGTTTCCTCAACTACCTGTTTATGGCATTATTAACCCGATCTTAAACTGTTGCAGAAATAATCACTTCACTCATGGGGCTGGAAAGACCCATCTCCATGGCCGCACAAGTGGACAATCAAAAAGGATCACAGTGAAGAAGGGTTTGAGGAAACCTGCACATTACGAAGTGTATATACTGAAAACTAACAAGTAAAAGATGCAGTAAGGAGCCCTGAACTGTTTGTGCTCCCTACCACAGAGTGTGTATGTGTTCGCCTGGGAATGCATGGGTGAGTGTAGGGTCTGATATATGGATGATAACACTAATTAGCTCATTTTGTTTGGGGCACAACACTCATTAAAAACCCAGTGGGGCCATTAAAGTTACCATCCCTCCAAACCACTGCTGCCACCGTATCCATCTCGGCTGATATCTCACCCGGCTCTCGCTGCTTTTAATGGCCTCTGCTTCAGGTTGTTGGGTTGAGCAAAGATTTGTGAAGCTTGGATCATCCTCATACCCCCTCCGCCCCCCCAACTACTCCTCCACTCCCCTCTCACTGCAGTTACCCCCAAACCTCATCTCCTCATTTTTATTTCAATCTCTTTCATTTTTATCTTCTCATTCATCACGATTGTCTCCATCTTCGTCATTGCTGGTGTGCCCGACCCTCCAACATGTGTTTCATTAGCTGTCTGCTTGTAAAAAAAGCAAAAAATAAAAAGGAATAAACTAGGGAGAGCTTCATATTTTACCCCAAAAAGGGGGAGTGATGGTTGTTTCCAAGCTTTACCCACCAGTGTCACTATAATACCCCAAAAACCTCTTCATGATTCAGTGTGGCAGGCGGTGCCATAAGGCACATGTTACTCTGCAGCCGGAGAGACAAGAGGCAGAGGCCTGCCAGGATTAGATGAGCAGGTGTAGCATCCAGCTAGCAGATACAACACAAAGCCACATTCAAGCCCATTTTCTCTAGGGCAAAAAATGTTAAAGCTAACAGATTCTACTCCTCTAAAATGGGAGGTGAGAGGGGAGGAGGGGATTCAAGTCAATCCATTCATTGCACATATTCCTGTCTCAGCTGAGAGAAGAGCTGAGAAATGTCTGCCACAGTTTTTTGGTGAAGGAAGTGGATCATCTGAATGGTTAGCTAGATTGTGTCGTACTGTATTTTTCTTTGTCAAGATTTCTGATTTTTTTTTTGCTTCATTTTTTTCTCCATTTTAATAGTAAAGGGAGATGTGAAAACAATAAAAAATAAGCTCCTCAATTGTTTTTCAATGCGTTTGACATTTTATTGTACACAATTTGATTTACCCAGCATGCCAAGCAGCCACTTCATGTTTTGCTTTTGGAAAATTATGTTGAAACATGTATTGGCTATCACATATGTAAACCCCCTCAACAGAATCTACACAATGGATTCAGTAATAATATTACTTTCTCAAATACTGCTGTATGCAGATGTTTTAATCACCCCAGAATATAAGAGGTTTGAAGGAGAAAGTGATACTGGCAGCATCATTCAATGTCTGATTTGTTCAGAAAATAATTATCACTTGGTGTCAGTCACTGAGCTTTGAAATGTAATTTTCAGATGAGCAGTTGATCGTTTAAAGTAAGACTAAGAAAGCAATGCACATTATCATGACTAAGCAGAATAGTGTGAATTCCTCACCACTGACCCCAGTGTGTATGCACTATTCAAAATGTTGTAAAATGTTGATTCCACAAAATCGGTTTTATTTCCCCCTGTTTAATGCATGGCGAGATGTGACACTGAGATAGCAGATTTTGAAATAAGTCATGCAGAAATTCTCCAACAATTAAATCAAAGCATAGCTGCACAGCTTTAGGAAAGTATGCAACAGCCACACTGTTCTTGTACTTTGGAAAGACGATATGACTGGAAATTAAACCACATTTCTCGGACTCCTGTCCCACTCTGTTTCTGGTGTTGCTTAGAAAGCAGAGAAGTTTAGCATCCGGGTCACTAAAATCTTTATCAAGTATGAGTATGAGTAGTGGAACTTTATTTTGATGGCAAACAGACTCCTGTGTAAACCATTCAGTCATCTCCATTGGTGTTTGACGTTAAGTACAAGCGTCTGCAATCAGTCAATCAAGGGCTGTGTGAGAGTCCATCCAACTGGCCAGACATGCAACTGGCATGTAGAGTGTGAATGCATGGCACTTAAAGTATTACAGCCTACCAAATACTACATCCAAGCAGTCATTTGAAAATGCAAACTGACACTGTGAATACAACTGCACAGTGTACAACTTTAAAGGAACTTTTATTTGCTAGTCGTTTTCTTTCTTTCTTTCTATTTTTTGGAAAAAAAAAAATCTAAATGGCTTCCAAAAGTGTATCTACTTGTTACACCAACAAATAATTATTCATGAACCTTTCTCTACTTTTTACTTATCCACATGTGGACTGTGAGTTTATTGCAGCAGCATTCAAATGTCTGCATTGGTAATAAATCAGATGAAAAGTATGTTTGTGAATAGATTCCCATTAAACTTTTGTCAGTGGTGACTTTGACTGTTTTGGGAAGAGAAATGCTGGAAATAAGCTAGAAGAACAGAATGAATGTCTGTTTTCAAATACTTAAGTCTAACTCATGTTATTTTACCCTGTTAATGGTAAACAGGGTACCACATACTGGTAAATGTGGTTTGACCAGTATTTCGGAAGGAGCTACATACACCAAGTGGGCTCTACACATTAACAGCCAGTGTGCAGTGCTATGAATACTATCAAATATATTTAAAATCACAAAGTTCAAATTGTGGCATGCAGAAGGAGCTTATGCACGTGTTCGACAGCAGGGTTCTCATATTCATCATTCTACTGGAATTGTAATACGTGAATGCAAGTTTAGTTACTGATAATAGTCAGTCTCTTGCTTTCCCCTCATTTATTGGTTCATTTTGAGGAAACAGAATTTGTTCTGTTGTATAAAATCAAACTAAATCGGATTGAATTGTGGTTGAGTCTTGAATCGATATTCATCGATTCAGCGTAACTCTAAAGGATCGTTTCCTGTGCATTTAGAAGTTTCTGGTGCTGCTGACAAAGCAAAGATGTTAAACTCTGACCTTTACCAAAGGAAAGGTGCTGGTTGTTTTAAAACAGAAACAACTCCATCACTGTGCACAGGTTACTGACCTCATCAGATGATTGTGTCCCAAGCACAACATATCCTAAGAGTTTGGTCATTTCCCACATAGTTCCTTTTTGTCATGCTGTTGAGGGGCGAGGCTGAAAATATTGCTGGTCTCAGGTCTGGATATTAAGAGTGTTGATTAGATATACGAGTTTGCCATTTGCCCACAGAGCGTGGAGTGTCTCTGACAGAACTGGGGACCATATGGCTGGTGAGAGATTTCCCCCCTCTCTTCCTCTTCGCGCAGCCTGACAGCTGGATGGCTGCTAACTGGGGACGAGGAAGCTTGGCAGCTGCAGCTGAGAGCAATGCTTTGATGCCGCTCACTCCTTTTTCACTCACTTGTTCTCTCTCTCTTTCTCTTTCTGTCTCGCTTCTTCGTCTTCTCCTTTTCTACCTTCTTCTCTTTAAAAAGAAGCCACACGCCTACTACCAACAATGCTCAACACTGACAAACTCTCCACATGTTGGATGAGAGACATGATAACAGGAAGTGACCTCATACCAAATGAAGTTCAATATATCCTGCTGTTATTTTCTTGGATTCTAGTAGAACTGCTCTTTTAATAGATATTTTACTTGAACACTTCAGGTCAGCTCGACCACTTTTTTATCACATACAGGATTACTGGATAAAATAATTACAAATAACTGAAAAAGAACAATAGATTTCGCTCCTTCCACAATCTTTATATCTGATGTTTGAAAGGTGTAACGTGAGTTATTAAGAAAAGCGGACCCTCGCAGCTGATTGGGTGGTGGTTAAGGTAATTGGAGGCTACGATGGGATAGAGAAAACAGGAGGATGAGGAGGATGAGGAGGAGAAATCGCCTTCTGGAAAAAAGCATTGAGACATGCAGCTGGAAAGTACAATAGGAAAATATCAGAGATTTTCTTCCTATAAATCTTGTTTTTTTCCCCTTTCTTTTTTGTTCTTTTCTACAAAAGAGTCTTTCATCATTTCTTAAACAAAAAAAACAACAACAAGAGAAAGACGCCTTTGGATGTTTAGATGCAGATACCTGGATGTGTGGTATGAAAGCGAGCCAGAATCCTTTGAATAAAATAGCAACAGCAGGCAGGTGTTTTTTTCTTTTTAATCCTAGATCTCAACTGAAAAGTGTTCATTGAACTCTAATATACGGGAATATGTACACATGAGATTTGTTTTTAATGTCAAAAAATAAGAACTGTAACATGTGTTTCAATTAATATTCTCCTGGCAAGTAATGTTCCTGCTTTAATAAAGGCCAGAGCTAAGAGAATTTCCCAGTAAAATCTCATTCCTCATGCTACAGTCCCGGCTGTGAAAGTCTTAGTGATTACCGAGCCATCTCTTTACATTAAATACACTCAAGAGGGTAAGATACTACAGAAGACACAACATTTCACAGAATTAAAAAAATAGAACTTGTTCCAGTTAGATTAGATTTTGCTGGTCGACTAGCTTATAAAAGAAAACAATAATTTCAGTAGTGTAGGAAAAGCTAAGAGTGTTTTTGAAATGAGAGTTTGAATGGGATGCTAGAGAAAGTATGCGAGTGACCAAAACGTTCAGTTGACCAATTCATACCTATATTTGGATACAGGTGTTTCCATTTTGTTCTATGCTTCTTCCTTTTCATACTTATTAAACCATTTCATATTCACATACTAAGACCACATTTACTTGACAATTTTAGAATTATTGCAACAATCAACGTAGTGTTGTTTCACCAGCATGTTTTACAGTCAATTTATTAGTATTATTATTATTTATTTATTTATTTATTTTTAGAGTGGTTATCTACCAAGGTGAAACCAGCCCTTTGCTTCATCTAAAGCAGTCTTTCTCAAACTGTGGCACCCGGACCACTAGGGGTCACTCACCAACCCCTAGTGGTCCGTGAGGTACTGCATGTAAATGACTGTTATTTGCCATAACCTGATCTCAACGTGCGGCACTACAGCTAGCTTACCAAAGGATTGTGTTAAAAATAATGATGGAAAACTTGCTTAAAACCGGGTTACTCAGAAAAAAAGCTTCAGATACCGGTGGAAAGAAAACAACTCCTGGAATATTGTATGATCAGAGGAAGCTAAATAATAGCTTCTGAGTGTTGATGTGTCATTCATTAGCGATTGGATTCCTTTTAACAGTTAATGGTAGGAATTACTCCAGTTTAGTCAGAACTGTTCTTTGCTTGGTAAAGAACGATGCTCTCCTTTCAGGTCAACAACTATTGTTATTTTAATTTAATTAAAAAACATTAAATTAAATTAAATAAATACAATAAATAAATACAATTGATAGAAATTGATTAATTATTTTTATATTTAATGGTGCAGAAAATATTTTTTTGTTCATTAAGGCTGAACAAACTCAAGTCTATTTTTCTTTAACTGTGCTTCTAAATCACAAATAGCCCTAAATGTTATTAATGCACACAACACTTGGTGGTAAAGAACAACTTGTTTTTTTATTTCTATGTGTTAGATGTCAGATTTTACCTGTTCTCTAACATTTGGCTGTGACGTATGTAATGCACCAACTGGACTGTGAAGGAAGCTACGCTACAAAGCTAACTGGAAACTCTGTGTCTGTCATTCACTGTGAAGAGAGAAGTCCGAAGCCAAACAACCTCTTCATCAGTAAGAAAGTGTCATAAACAGTCCGCTTGCTCCGACTTTAACTGCTCAATATTCAGAAGTGTGGCCAACAAAGACTGAATTCCTTTGTTCACTTCCTCTGTTGCCGTTGCCAAAACAAAATCATGGGGCAAACTTCTAATTGTAAAGAAGTGCAGAAAATTGATGTCATCGTTCACAACTCCTATTTTGTTAAGGTTCAACTAATAAAATCAAACTCAATGGCAGGAATCCTAGACTGAGAATTGAAGGTAGATGAGAGCTGAGTAAAATAACTCATGGAATATTGCAGGAAGGCATAGCCAGGCTATAGACTAGCCTAAAACCATAAACCATGGCCATTTTACATACAGTGAGAATCTCAAACCAGCCCCTGACTGACCTTCTCCCAGCACTTCCCTCCCTAATTCTGTCCTACACTGAATCCTCACAATGTTGCACCCCCCACTCCCTAGGCTTCCTATCTCTCTCTTTCTCTCTCCCTCTCTTTCTCTCTCGTTTAGATGAAGACCCCCTGTTGCTGCCAGCTCCGGACCAGCTTTAAGCCCACTGAACATGGCGCTGGAAAGACGAGGGCTGAAGATGAAGAAGGAGAGAAGGCAAAAAGATGTGGAAGGGGTAGGACAGGATAAAATAGGTTAGAGATGAAAAAATAAAGAATGAGTGGGGGGGAAGACAGAGAAGAGCAGAGTTTGGCTGAAGCCAAGAGGAGAGCAGCTGGGCACGGCTAACAGGGAATGATAATGACCTCAGAAATCTGCTGTTCGCTCCACAACAATAGGGTGCTCAGTCGCCTGGAAAATTGTGTTCATCAGCTAGCTCTGCTCACTTACTAATTGACATTGCCAAATATTTTAAGAACAATTGGAATGTGGCAGGGGGAGAGAGGGAAAGGGGGGAAAAAACACGAAAGCTCAGAGATCTTAATCCCTGGACTTAATTCCTCTTCTATTTTTTTTTCTTTTGCCTTCTCCTCTCCTTCTCCATTTCCAGTTCTTCCTCTTTCTCCCCCACTTCTCCCTCGCTCCATGTCTCTTCTTCTTCTGCTGTGATGAGGAGATAGCTACAGCTAAGGAAACAGCTAATTTTTCATGTAGCTTTCTGCTGTCATGTCAGCTCCCTGATGTTGACACAAAAGGCTTATTATGTGACCTGTCAATGGGGGTTAAGAGGGGAGGGAGGGGAAGCAATGGATGGGGTTGGGGGTGGAGGTGGGGCATGGGGGAGTAAAAGAATGAAAAAGTGAAGGAGTGGAAAAAGGGGAAGAGGAGAAAAAGTGGACAAGACGAGGAGAAGAGGCAAAAGCGGGCGCTCTCTCACCCATCTCATACGCTCGGTCCTCCATTTTTCACAAGGCAAAGGTCAGTGTATTGTTCTGCTCTTCTGCACACAGGAGGAAACCCAGTCGTGCCCCAAGTTGACTTGTTCAAACAAAGGTTCCCTCGCCCTCCACCCACCCGCCCGACTCTGTGCCTCAATACCGCCGCCCGCTCCGCCAACCAGTGCCATCATTTGCATTCCTTGACTGAAAGCCCTGCCTCATTTCACAGGAATCCCACATTGATGGAGTCAGACAGCTGTCACCAGACGGAGAGAAAAGGAACTTGGCACTCGCGCTCACGCAGCTTTGCCCTCCCCTCCGTCCCTTTGACCCTCTGTTAAGCACACACATAAACAATCAAAGAACAGAAAGTTTTCCAACCACCACCAAGCTTTGCCGGGTTTTGTGGACTGAAAGAGCGGCAAAACACTTATTTAGTCTGGATCTCTAGATTTGTATGTGAATCTCAATGTTTAGGCTGGGCAAACACACTCAGTCAATAGCACAAGCTTTGACTGTGATGTTAATTTATCTCTTTGTCTTGATGTCGACTGCTTTTATCAGTCTGGATATTTGCTATCTATTTGCTATCCATTTGATGCAGTTGCAGTTAATGTCGTCAACCAAACTTTGCGTACAAAACGCTGCCATCTACTGGTGGGTCATTAAAACCAACCATTCCTTCGTGTCATGTAGATGTTTGGTGTTTGTTGTCCTATTTAGTTTCAAACGCTGTTGGTCATTTGCCCCGTTTTGTACCATTGCAGTTATTGTTGCATCCAACTTCTTCAGGTACCATATGGTGCCATGGACTGCGGGAGACTTTGAACCTGCCAGTAGTACGGTTCACACTGCTAATGTAAGTATGTATAAGAAAATAACTAATAAATAATGTTAGCTAGATGTGGCCTGGTAAAAAATGGCCCCGTGTTTCATACTTTACTTTATTCAGAGTCTGGACCCTCGGCTACGGAGAAACGATTGCTACATGGAGTCATGGACTCTGTTGAACTTTGAAGCGACTGGATCTGATTTTACCTAATCACTAATGTTTGTTCGTGATGAATGTAATGCACCAGCTCCCTCGTGATGAAAATGGAAATTGCATGCGTTGTAAGCAAGTTTCCCATACTGCAAAGAGATAAGTGTCGAACAAAACAGAGAACAAAACTTTGCCAGAGATAAAATGTCTTTAACATTCCTCTTGAGTCAACGTTAATTTTTCAATATCTGGAAGAGAAGCCAGTGCAGACTGAACGGCTCTGTTCACTTCCTCTGCCAATATGGCTAAGCTACAACTACAGGGAGACTACAATTATAAAACAGCACAGAACTATTATGCCATCATTCACAACTTCTCCTTTTGTTCCCTGACTGGCCCAGTTGAAATTTATTTTAAGAAATGGAGCTCAATGGGAGAAATTCCATATGGTGACCTGAAGGGAAATGAAAATCGAACGGGACTGGCCAGGCTGGTAGTCACTTAGTTATTTTGATTGGTCATATTTTCAGAGGGTCTGCAGGTCCCAGAGGAGATCAGAACTGTTATCATTCCCTCTTCAGCGAATCCGGAACCTCTGAGCCCAAAGTTACAGACGCGTAACAGATTTAACAAAAAAAATGCATTGGTAATGAATGGTGAAGAAAACAGGTACTTTGTTTGTGTGTACAGAATAGAAGGAAGTGGCAACGGGACAGTTACACCGGCGGGATGAATTGACCCAGAACTGGTTCTAAACTCCAGAAGGAGCTGTGTTTGTGAGTCAGCTTCTCGTCTCTTCTTGCAGCTCGGTTTCAGCATGACACCTGAGAAGATAGCTTGCTGATGTATTAAGAATATTAATATGCAAACAGTCTACCTGACAGTGTAAGGCAGCCTTCTGTTGTGGAAAGATAAATATTATGTTTTAATTATAAAAACATAAAACAGAAATGGGGAAGACAGATGACGAAGGGGGAGGTGTGTGTGCGCGTGCTTATTCCGAGGGAAAAACGTGAGTTTCCAAACAGTTTGAGTTGAAGTGAGTGGATAAGGCTGTTTTCCCAGGAATGTGATGCCCTGTCACCCTCCTGCCCCCTCTCTAATTTTCTGGATTGTCTAATTTTCTGTTCCTTTAATGTTGCCATTTCTTTTTCAGTGTCTGAACAGTCCATTTTTCTTTTTTCTGTACTGAATTTATAACCAAGCGGGGGAATCCTAACGTGATCATTAAGACATAAAACGGGCTGATAAATGTTTCATAAGGACAAGGCAGGCCACTGATAGCCACCCAGGAATACCGAGGAGCCGACCAAGTCTCGCAGTCCTCCCCTCGATCAAACACACACTCGTTGGAATACAATTGAAGATTTTAAATATCTAAAAAGCCGGGGCTAATTCCCAACATGGGTAATATTTACAAATTGACTCTGAGAGACTGAGAAACAGGGTAGGGGAGAGAGGCAGTGAGCAAAAAAAAGGAAAGACGAGAAAAGAAAAGAAAAAAACGAGAAAAAAATCAAATGAACCGTGCAAGGAAAAAGAGAAAAGAGAACAGAGGAATAAATTGGCCTTTTATATTGTGCAAGCGTGTACAAAAATACTAAGTCTGCATTTATCTAAGACATGTCAATCAGAGCAGCACACTGACAATTAGTGCGTTTGAATAGAACTTTTATCATTTACCAGACACCAGAGTCCTGACCTACTGTACAAAAATACAGCTCAGGGAATGAATGTGCCTGTAACACAATGACTGTCTATTTAAGTTTGGTGACACATAAAAAATACAGATATGACAGGCCAGACTTCTTCAAATGAGTGGGGGGTAGAAAGCTCAGGTTTTGTAACCACTGAGTTCTCTGATTATAGAGAAAAGAAGAATAGCACGAGGGGGGAAGCAGGAGAGGAACAGATGTCAGTTACAAAGACAAAGTAATTTCCGTAGACTAAAGAAATGAAAAAAAAAAAAAGAAAAACAGAGATGTTATTCATTATTTGTTAGGCAGGCCCTGGAGTTTAATACACACACATATCGCAGCGCGCATGCAGACATGACTGCCCTCTGAGCAAAGGTTTGCTTCAGTTTGGTAACATTTACCGAAACGTTTACCGATTCAGCTGGGCCATTAGAACCCGGCGACAGCCTTTCATTTTCAGCCATTTTTGTCAAAACCACAAAATCAAACTGATATGCTTCAACTAGAATATTCCAACCACCTTAAAATGTAAACACACACTCGTCGCTCGTCACAAGCACTGTAAAAATCTGAAGAATTTGTTCACTTAAGATTGCGAAGAGTAAAAAGCACAATATACAGACTGGTCAAGCAGATTGCATCACACCACACTGATTACAAATTCTTAATCACAGTTTGTCATCAGAAAAGCCTTTTTTATGCAGGCAATTGATTTCTCTGCCCCTCCCCCCAAAATACAAGTCCTCAAAAATCTTGCCTTATGTTTATGAACCAAATATTGCACATTGTTTTGTTTGGTTTTTTTTGTTTGTTTGATTTAATTTTTAGGTGTTAGTCATTTCATCTATTAACATCTCTGGAGATTTTTTAATTTAGTACTAGACTTAATTGGTTGGAACAGGGGGCGTCGAGTTCGGAGTGTGTGGTGTCAGTTCATACCTGCCAGGTAAATGTTCCACACGTTTTTGATAGCTGAGGATGGAGGTAATTTTCTAAAATCTGCTGACTGTCTTCTGTAAGAATTTGTGGGTCTAAATGGGACTAAATATTATCTGTCAGCAGGATATTTTTTGTATGAAATTGGAGCAGAGGCATGTATGGAAAGGTTCTACCTGTTTCTATTGTCGTATCTGATAGAGGGAAGCTTTTGCATTTTAAAATAATAAAATGTGTTTCTAACATAAATTTTATTTTTAAAAGAATAAAATTTAAACTAGATGTCTTACAGTCTGAAGTAAATATCAAGAATCAGTGGCAACAAGAATGTAGATTGTGGAAAATCATTGTGGCATATTGTCACTATACAATTTATGCCATTTTTCACTCTCAAAATGTGACAGATTCCTTGAAGACTCATCTCATGGTGGTAGTCAAATGATAAAGCTTCACTGATCACCTTGCAGTTTCCAGGGTACAAACTGTCTGCACTGGGATTATCACCCTGTTTTTTTCCTCTCTTTGTTCAGGAGCATTCCATCACATCTAAATAGTGTTCCAGAAAAGCAGCAAACCTGTGATAAGTTTTAAAACTAATGATGCAAATAAAAAAAAAATTATATATACTAATCAGAGATCCAACAAATGTGTTGCTTGAAAATTGATTTCACTAATTTTTCCAGAATTTTCTGGACGGATGGACAATAAAAGCAGTGGGTGGACAGAACTTTATGAGTCATATGGAACGATGTCAGGGAGAAAAAAAAATACATTCCATGTCGTACTCTCCTTATCCAGATTAACTCTGACTGTAAGAATCAGTTCCACCCTTTTCCATAGTAGATGGTATAGAAACACTTTTCTAAGTTTAGGGATGTGTTTTTAGCCACAGTGGAAACACAGCATTAGTGTGTTGATATGTGTTGACAATCCAGCCATTCATGACTTTTCTGTAACAGCTAAATCCGGTTCAGAGTTGTAGAAATGCAGGAAGAGACCTGGAACAACAGGAGTGTGGTGAGATTAAAGATAGTGGGCTTTTTTCCCCCTCTGGCATTAATGCAACAAAATCCAAAGAAAAGCTTGGAGTCAAATTAACACGCAGTGCTGTCCCACATCTGTCTCCAATTTAAAGTTTTTTTAATTTGGATTTATGTTTTTATTTTTTTGGTTGGTTGTGAATCTGTCTTGACCAAAATGTGAGCAAACTAAACTGATAGACTCTTCCAAATCATCCTTGATCTGTTTATTTGGTGGAAGCTTACCCTGACGATGAGTGGCTCAGGAACGTTTGTCTCCCTCGTAGTCGCCTGGATCTTGTTGAGAGTATTTTATTCCTTTTCCAATGACACAGTAATTACACTGTAACCGTTTTTCTGCATGTGTAATTACACCCTCATTGTGCTGTTGCAATTAGATGCTTTATAACCTAAGGCGTCAAGTTGGCAAATCCAATTTCAATTTGTATGGAGCAAGCATTTCGCCTGCTTGTTTTGAGCCATGGTAAGACCAGGGATATGCAGACTAATCCCTGCCATGTTAAAACGCAAAAGAAAATGTAGACATGAGGGATTCTCCACAGAGAGAACTAGACAGAAGGGAGTGTACAGATTCTTTTCCAGCCAGAAGCAAAAAGACTCGATTGACTTTAGGGGTAGTGGGAAGGTTGTAGGACTGAATGTGGGGCCTTCTGCTGCTTAAGGCCCTAAGTGTGTGCAGGAAAAGCCAGTGTTTAAACAGATTCAGTGACTATTTGCAGAATAGCAACTAAAGTGTGGAGTTTTTTTGGTGCTTGATAGGGAAATTAAAATATTTTAATTTTTAATATA
>CAEGAF010182015.1:0-13544 GCA_903067075.1 Micropoecilia bifurca
CATGAAGGAAAGACGAGAACAGCTGGACAGACAGGCTGAGAAATGAGATGCAGGTGATCGGTATCGGTAACAGAGCCTATGATCGGCCGATCCTGATAATCACCGATTTCACAAAAATCGGCCGATTATGATCGGTGACCGATCGATCGGCACACCTCTAAAACATTCCCAAAGCATGTTGCTGCCACACTTCACAGTTAGCATAGTGTTCCCAGGCCAACAGTCTGTCAGTAAGAACATGTTTCACTGTCCTAACAGCTTCAGTAGCATCTTCACAAAGTCTTTGGCTTTTGTCCTGCGATCGAGTTCCAAGGTTTCAAGCTTCAGACCAGAACCCGTCAGAAGTTCCCAAAGCATCATCATCTGGGCTCTTTTTTGGAAGACACAAGAATCATTCTGGATATAAACTTCTGATGACATTAAATTATTCTGACATATTCTCATTATTGTGGCATTTATCAAATAGAAACAATTTTGCCAATTCTAACTAACCTAAAAGGAAATAATTGATTTAACTTTAGACAGTAAGGAAAATGTGTATTTGTATTTTTATTGGGTCTATGTGAACTGCACAGCAGCATAGGGTGTGAAAAAATAAAATCAGACCAAACAGGAGGCAGAGTGGAAAAACCTGCCTCCATCAAATCACTTCGACTTCTCTAATGGGGGTCTGGTCTGCATGACAACGAGGTAATAAAGTTATTTACTCATGAAAATATGTGGCCAGTCATTCAAAGCCATCTATTTGCTCCAAACATAAAGAATAATTCTGAAGACAGGGGGGGGAATGAGAGTCCTAACTACTGTTTCCCTTCAGGACTAAGACCTGCAGCTGAACTGAACTGAATTCAGGTAAAGTAAGGGGTGGAAGGAGTAATAGATCCTTGCTGGTACAATGACAAAAATTGTCAGTAACCTGTTGAATACTTTCTCTGTATCTCTAAAAGCAAAGTGCAAACCATCCACCCATCCATTTTCTTCCACATATCCGTGGTGGTGTATCAGCCTCAGAGCTTCATCAGCCTCCATATCCTCCTGACATTATCCGGTCAGATAATGTCTGCTTACTCTCAGCTCAGCTTCTCAGCCACTTGTTCCAGGTGTTCCCAGAGCAGCTGAGAGTAAGCAGACATTATCTGACCGGACTCACTTACTTTCACCCCTGGTTCCAGCACACAAATCACAGGGTTTAGACAAAACCGTGACTAGACAAGCCAAGAGAATGCGATGGTAGTTGGGCAGTGTTGCAGCAGAAACATTAATTGAATGTTAATAATACGCAATAGAATAGAATAGAATAGAATAGAATAGAATAGAATAGAATATAATAGAATAGAGCAACGTCTTGTAAAAACATGAATAAGTTGACCTCATAGCTGCTCTGATGCAAAAAGCTTAAGCTTTGTCTAGAATCAGAAGATTGGACTTTAAGGTCAGAAACATGCGCCTGATTTTTTTTCTCTTGGCAAATGAAGGGAAATCATCTTACCAAGATCCTGGCTGCTGCCATGGTGGGACAAGCCCCCAACTTGTTCGTCTTGCTGCTCCATTAGGATTAGGAGGACTGGCTGGAGAGAAGACTCTCCAACAGATGAGCGGAGCCCCGGCTCTCTGCAGCAGCATCCACTCCTCGGCCGTCAGCGCTGCAGCGCGGACAGGCTCCACGGAAAGCTTCCCATCTCTTCGGGAGCTCGGAGTGGAGACAACCGGGGAACCAGTTGCTGCTTGATTTCACCACAAGCTCCAATTAATGAAAGAGGCAGCATCTAAACACAGCAGGCTGCATATTTCCAGGAAACGGTCAGTGGGAATGATGCGCGGCTCAGGAAAACGCGCCTGGATGGCATCATCTGTCAGGATGCGGGTATTACGGGCCAAACCGCCTCCTAACCGCATGGAAGGACGTTGTTGTTTAGATCAACATTCCCAACACTGCGCTGGGAAGCGCCGCGAAAATCGTGCCGAAACGCTCTAGAAACGTGTTGCATTCAATTCCCAAGGGAGAAAAGAAGAACGACGGAGCTGTGAGGCTTCCAACGTCTCAGTTCATGTGAAACTGTTCACACGCCAGCTAATGTCTCCCAAGAGCCGAGAATGTCACTCTCCATATCCTGAGTTTATCATTTAAAAATAAATCCATGTCAAATAAAGAAGCAGGGAGCAAAAGGCAGCATAAAGGAACCATTTCATTGAGCAATAAATAACTCTCCATCACTAAATCTGCTAGCTTCTATTTGAATTAAACATTATGTATTTAAAATTCAGTCAGATTTACTTCATTAAGTAAAATTATGTTTTGTTGGGTCACAACAAAACATAATCTCAAAACACTTAAAATATGTTCAGTTCAAAGATCATTTAATATCTGGATCAGCCCAACACAGCATCAGAACACAGATCCAAACAGTTTCACAGCATTTGGTGTGAATCTGTTTGACTGCTTCCTCACAATGAGAAGCTTGAACAGCCCTGTGATCAGACACAGGATTCAGGAAGACTTGAACTTCTCACTGTTTAATTTCATTTAATAACTTCCGACTGATAGAAAACAACAGTTGTTTTTTTTAATAACAGCTGTTATTAAAAAATTAAATACGATGTTGGAGTGGTGGGGTGAGATTGTAAGTAGTTTCATATACTCAACATGCCATGATAGTTCTTTGGACTGAAATGCTGATAAAACCCATAGTCAACACCTGATGCTGGGAGCAGCAGTAACCAGCCACACCATCAACCTCCAAAAACTCAAATGTAAAAAAAATGATGACTGAATCAGCTCAGTCTCTGCCTCCCGTTTTATTGTGAGCGCCATCAGACACAAAGCAGAGCTTCAGTAAAATAAGACCAGTGGTGCAAAAAGTGGGGGTGGGGCGACAATTTATGTGTTCGCATCAACCTGAATAATATGTAGTTGTGACCTTGAATGACAATGCAATGCAAATCTGGGCTACAGTCCATTGGTTGTAATTGTAATTATTCAACTTATCATTAAGTAAGTAAGTTGAATAATTAGAAGTTGTGGATTCATCTCAGTCTGAAGACAGACATTTTGTAAAAATTTGATTTTAAATGAAAACTTAAAATTCATCTGAGGAGCAATTGCAGAATGTTTTACTCTGAGTGTTGAAGGACTGACTCTTCTACAGACATTAATCTAACCTTACAATTCATAAAGACGTTTAAAGGTCAGATGTATCTTTCATAGTCATATTGATCAACTGAAACTCTTTTCATCAGTCACATTCACACATTGCCATTCAGATCAGCGGGAATCTGGGGTTGCAACACGCTGATGTGTTGGAAGGAAGCTGGAATCAACCCTCAACTTTATGATTCCAGTAGTAACCGTTCCTTTTGAGCCACAGTTGCCTGCAACTGGTCTGATTATATAAACTAAGCAGCAACCAATCCCCTGCTGGTTAAAATACCCCGACTCTGGGACAGGATTACATGGGGACAGGAAATCGATGGACATCATGTTCTGTATTGTAGAATCCTCTTACTGGTACAAACCAGATGTCACTCTGTGTAGTGAAGAGAGTTAAAAGAAGAATTTCTGAGCTGATATAAAAATTATTGTTTCATAGAATCCTTGTTAATCATGCTCAATTCTTCAAATTTACCAGTAATCATAGTTAAACAGAGGGCTGGCTTGGATTTTCTCTCTCTCTTTGATAGACAGAACGTTCTTTTCTAAAAACTTTATCCAGTCATATGAAAAGGAAACCAGACGCACTAGCGAACTGTGAGAGGAAAGGCAGTCTATTGACGACTGGGGTCGTAAGCCTGATTTCCTATTGCGCATAAAGGCAGCCTGAGTTGTAGCAGTGGCGCGCCAGCAGGGGGCGCACACCGGCGTCAGAGCGCGGCAGAGCGCTGATGATGGTGGATCCAAAGCTTCAACAACTGCTCAACTCAGTGACCGCGTCCAAAACAGCCTCCATCATGTACAGTCGCTTTATTTACAAGGTGACATAGCGGCATGGTGACACAATCAGTGCGCAGCACAGACAATCCAAAAAATGGTCCAAAAGATAATTAACTAGCAGGATAAAGTAAGAAATCTGGCCAGCTGACACGATTATCTAAAACACAATAAGAAGGTAAAAGAGAGAGAGGGAGAGAGAGAAAAGAAGCTCCAGATATTTACCTGCGTTGAAGGTGAACGCAGGTCTCACCTGTGCACACCTGTCCACAGACAAGGTGGAGGAGGAAGCACCTCTGGTATCCACAGGAAAGACTCCGCCCACTCGCCTGCCCATGTAAACGTCAGGTCATTGGGGGGTTACGTGAGGTGATCATGTTAGAGGATGGGGTAACAGGCCGGGGTTCCTAGATGACCGGAAGTCAGGAAAGATCATTTTAGAAACCCCCAAAGCTTGTAAAGGATTATTGGCGTGACAGCAGTTATTGTTTTTCTTTTGGAAAATGGGAATTATCTGAGAAACACAACACAGGTCGTTGCAACAGTCCGACATTCCCAAGACATGTGAGGACTTGCAGTAAACTGCTGGGTAATTTTCCAGCCATTCATTAGGACAAAGAATTTTAGAGCAAACTTTGGTACTGTGGTTCTGACCTGACCTTCACCTGGGCTTCAGCAAGTGAAGGTCAGGAGGAAAATTATTTTTCAACCAACAGAATTTTTACATCCCCTTTTATTTAGATGTAACTAAAATCAAGTTTTAAATCACAAAACTGTATTTAAAGAAGATAATAATGAATAATAAAACAAATATACAGTATTATTCATCTATCTATCCATCGTCGCTACAGGGCTGGTGTCACCAGTCCATCACAAACAACCAGTTAGGAATGATATGATCTCTTCTGTTTATTTAGTTGATTCTTATGAAAAGCATTATATAATAACCCAGAAAATAAGAACATAAATAACCATCTGCTTCTGTTTTGAAGCCAACCTTTTTAAAGTCGGCCTTATGTAAACTCTGCCTTTTTGAGCTTTATTTGTGCTATAATTTGATTTCCTCATCAAAACCAACATTAACAGGACTTGGATAAAATATAATGTTTTTAAGAATAAAGCTTATGTTGTGAAAATTAACAACAGTGAAGAGCCATCATTATTAGGAGGAAGAAGAATAAACAGGAGAAAGATATGCAGAAACATGCCTCCCACCACACTACCTGGTATTCTGTCAGCACCAAGCTGCTGACTAACAATTTATATCTCAACATAACTGGATTCAGCATGGAATGATTTGACTTAAAGACATGTAGGTTGGACTAAACCCACTAAGGTTCCCTGGCTCTTTCAAAAAAAAAAATTTCCCAAATAATATTTCTACCATCATTGTCACTCACTGTGCAGCAGCCAATTTTGTGCTGGAGCTACATCTAGAGTCAGTTTGTCAACTGACAGAGGCAAAAGAAGAGCTGAGGTGTTATCACTCACACTAGATTATATAACAGTTTTTTAAAGCAACAAAGGTAGCAGAGGGTGCTTCCTGGTTACATTAGACATTACCAGCACTTAGTGGATGTCGTTAATGAAGGGGAAAAAACTCAATCCAGACTTTAAGTAATATAGTTATGTTGTACTACGGACTGAAAAACATATTGGTTTAAACACAACGGTAAATAATTGGTAGTGTGGTTTAATATAGTGTTCTGATCATAATTTATTATGTTTTGCTTTTTTCAATTCAAAGATGCAATGTAAAGAAAGATGTCAAAAACAAAAAAAGAAAGTATCTGTCAGAAGCAGCCAAAGGTAGTGGATTGTTGACCAACTGGGTCAGAACAAGTACCGCAGGTAAGAACAAAAAAATAAGGTTCACTCTAACTTAAAAGTTACAAATCTTTTCCTTAAATGACCTTTTTACTTTGGCTTTACTTGAAATAATTAAGTTCAATATCATTTGTATCCCACGTCTGACACCATGACTCAAGCTTACCAGGGACAGATTGCCAGGTAAGCGACCGTGGCTCTGTGGATAGAGTAGTTGTCTTGTGATTGGAAGGTTGTAGATTCGATTCCAGCTTCTTCCTGCCACATGTTGATGTGACTTTATGTGATGTGAGCAAGGCACTTAACACCAAATTGCCTAACAATCTGCATATTGGTGTATAAATCTGTGAATGTGACTCTACTGTAAAGCGCTTTGAGTGGTCAAAATGAATGGAAAAGTACTATATAAGTTTACCTTTTTTTGAAGTAAACAAAATGATTTGAATAAGACTGACTTAAATCTGTTATCTTAAACATACTTAATAAATTTGTTAAAAAATACATTGAATTGGATGATTATAATATCTTGAATTGGTTAAATTTCATAAATTAAGTTGGATAAACTTAACTGAATTGCTTGTTATCCATAGAAGCAATTCAATTAAGTCTGTTCAACTATTTTCATTTTAGAGTGTAATGTCTACCATTAGGTCGCTGGCCACCAGTGGGTGGGTGTCAAATGACTGTGGAATTTGACATGTATCAGAGAAAGACTGCAAGGAAGGGGTTACCTGTTTGAACAGGCATGTCCAAATGCATGGCTGTTTGAGCAAACACACACATAGGTAACCAGAGTGGGATTGGTCAATCAATCACAGACATACTGCATTTCAGAAAGCAACCAAACTTGACTTACACTATCAGTGGATGTTCTGAGTAAGCATATGTTTTAGAGCATGTTGGCTGTTTGCCGTTTCATGCACTGCAGGGCTTAAACTGTGCTGTTTCCAAAAACTAAGTCCCAACTTGGCTTTACTACATGGTTAAACTAAATTTTGGAGAATGGTTGAATTGAATCCTTTCCAGATTTGCAATCAAAGCAGCAGGGAAGACAAAGGTATATTTAGATAAACAACTCAGGAAACAATGTGTTTCTCAGCAACATCTAGACTTTCATAGCTTTAGGTGTAGATTTACAGAGACCACACCTAAAGACTCACCCTGCAGATCAGGAAAGAAGGAATTTCTCACTAAACTATAATGAAAAGAAACCCACTGATTTTGTAACGTGTTAGATTTTGTCTGCTACAGCAGTGGTCCCCAACCTTTTTATTACCGTGCGGACCGTTCAAGACTTTGTTCCCCCCCCAACCACCGGAAGGAAGGGGGCACATAAGGGGGTGTTGGTGTGTTTCCGCTAAAGCCTTAAAATGCCCAATTTGGGTTGTCTTAGCCATTTTATTGCAGCCTGTGGGTTTTTTCCCTGACTGGGAACGAGACCAACCTGTTGAATGTGACAGGTAGCCAATCAGAAAGCGCGGTGACGTAAGAAAAGAGGGGAATCCCAAACAGCTGACATCGCTCAATTGAGTCTGTTGGACATCAGAGATGATATGTGGAAATGTTTATTATTATATGTAAAGGTCATTATTATATATGTTTATTACGTAGTTAAAAATGTTAACTATGAAAAAACATAGTCACCTCCAAATCACAGTGCAGTAAATAAAGAGGCTGCTCCCGTAGTTTTTTATCCAGCGCATTTTCTTTTTGTTATGTCTTTTATCTCTTAAAATGAGTCCACAAACTATCACTACTGCTCCTACATCGACATGTTTGGTTATTCTAAATTCCCGTATGGTATGATGAGGGTTTTAATGGATTTTCTTCTGGAATCCGGATGGAATCGAGATGTTCGTGACTGCAATCACCTTTCTTTGGTGTGTTGCTCCTGCCGTGTGGCTGGACATACCTACCGATTGAACCTGTTGTACTTTTATCAGCTCTATGGTCACAGAGGTTTGGAGAATCAGCCGACAATCCTAAAATCATGCCGTCTATACCAGACTTAAGAATCACAAGCTCTACTCATCTCCTCCCGACCACTGCCCAAACGCTCTCTGACTCTGGTCGCTATGGTAACGTTTACATATCCCTTCAATATAAGATACAGATGCGTCACAAAAACGAACATGTTACTTTCGTGAAAAATTTTATCTCACGATAATGTCTAATGGGAGCCCTGAGCTTGATTCTCTGCAAAGAGATGGTCCCATCTGGGAGTGATGAGAGACAGTGACACCCGAAATGTTGCTTATGCACAAGGTGCTTGGTCTCTTCGTGGCGAAGCAGTTTGAAGGGACAAGGACCTCGCTGCAGCAAACAGAAAGGGGGGGGAACGGACCACTGTCAGACTCATTCCTTATTTTTAGCAAATTCTGTAGCTTTCAGTGTACTTCTAAATCTCCTCCTTAGTCTCATCTTTTCGAGCCTTCTACTGCCTCTAGTGGCGTGGGGTTGGTAACACAACTAATTTAATTACATTACTAAATCATTTGATTCTTCATTCGAGTAAAGAAATTGTCACTCATAGCAATTATCAAACTGAATTAAACGCATTCAAAAGATGAGATTATTATTAATAGATAGGTTTACATACTCTGTTTATTCTATTCATAAAATTTTTAAATATTTTTAGGCTGTTAAATTCCATAGTAAATAATCCATTGCTTATATCCACCTACATCTACAGTGTAGGACTACATGCCTCCAGAGGTGTGGTACTCCAAGACCATTACTAATTGCCTATAAAAATATTAATTTCAGCATACATTTTCTATATTTAGCATCAACATGAACAGGATCACTGTCAAACGATGTCCCTTCCACAGAATAATTCTGTTTCCCATGCACCAAACAACCCGTTTCCTGTTGTCCCCACACTCTCCCAAACACTCTTTCTGTATCTATGCTTTCCTCTCTTTCGCAGACATGCACACACACACACACACACACACACACACACACACACACACACACACACACACACACACACACACACACACACACACAAACATACACACACTTCCTGTCATGACAAGCTTAAATGAAAAAAGCCTGTTAGCTTGGACCCCTCCACAACTAGGAGTATGATTCAGGGCATTTTCTCACAGCCTTATACAGACAGACAAACTTAATAGATGAGATAGAACTTGACTGATTTTTTAAACATGTTAACATTCAGCCATAAAAAAACTGTAAAACTTTAGTAAGAACTGCTGACATCATAGTATTTTCTACTGGCTATATCAGAGACGAATTGTACTGAAATAGAAATATTTATTTTTATTCAAGTATTTAACTAATGAGTGTTACCATTTTCAACTGGTTTTAAAACCAGGAATGCCAGAAAAACTTTCCGTCTCACTCTCAGGTGGTGTTGTCACCTGGCTTAATATCCTCATAAAACCTTACAGTAACAAGGTGGAAACTTTCTGTCACAAAAACTGGCATAAAGCTAACAAAGCATCCCTCTGATAACTGTATTAAACCTATACTGTTCTTTATATTATCTTAAGAACTAAAACTTGAAATGAGTAAAATAAAACATCAAAAAAATGGTACCTACATATATCACTCCAATGTTAAGTAAGAAGATATGGTTAGTTATGAAACAAAAAGACAACGCCCTTAAAACAGCACTTAGGAGTAGAAAGGAGCATGACCAATGGTCATGTTGCAAAATAAAGTCATTGCAAAATAAATTCATAAAAGAGTTCATAAAGGCAAAAGCAACCTTTTTTATTGATGATAAAAAAGGCTGCCATTGATGATCTGGCAGAACTGACATAAATTAATAGAGTAAACAACAGTATAAAAAAATCCCAATAAAACTAAATATAAATCTCAAATTATATAATATTGCTGCTTCAGTTGCTTAAGGATAGTCAGTACTTCATAAATTCAATAAAAACCTCAAAATGTTAATGAATAATTATTGAGAAACACCATAATTGACTGTTCAAGAGGTGATATTTTTTTAAACGGAAACAATAATTTCAACTTTAAAAGAGACAAGAGACTTAAAAGAGACTTAGGCCAAGCCAGAACAGGTAAACTTCAGACTGAAAGGTCCTAACCAGCAAAATCAAAGAAACACCCTGCTGAAAATCTAACCTCTATGCACATTTACTGACTGCAAAAAGACAGGAAATACACACCTCAGATAACTTGACTCACAAACTAAGTGCAGATCGCAACCAGAAGGCTTTCAGTAACATGTCAAAAAGCTTTTAAAGACAAGTTACTAGAGGGAGGAGTTAGGAGCAGACAGACAGTTTTAGGCCTTGAACTCAAATGGCTCCTAAGATTACTGTCTGTAAACATGAACTTATTTTTACCTCAGCCAGAACATACAGGGAGAAGCATTGTCTTTTCATTGTCAGAAAAGGTTAATGAGTTGGTGGGAGAAATCACCTCATCAAAACCATTGTGCCTCTAAAGGTCTGTCAAATTTCAATAGTTAGATCTGAAAATGTTAGACACCGGATCAAAGGATATTTGATCCTGTGTCTCTTTTATCTGCTCACATGCACACTGCTGTATGCTTACATAACCATAACATTAAAGATTTGTAACATTAAAGGCTAGTCTTCTATGTTGCACATAACAAATTATGATTAAGCAGGCTAACAGCCCTTAGAGAGAGAGCAGAATAAGGCAGGGCTGTGCAGAGACCACTAAAGGGGTTAGGTGCTCAAAAAAGGCACATCTAACTGCATTTTAGGACAGAAAATTAACAAAGCCACACAGCTTTCAGAGTTTAATAAACAATGATAAATTACAAAATTGTGACATATACAATCAAAGCTAATGAAAATCTCTATATAGAGCATACAACTATGCATATACTTTATTTCTGCAGGTTTATTTTGTTATAGGAAAGTATTGCAATATTCAAACCCGCAATTTAGCAACATATGTAAATCAGAGATAGACCACTAGACATATTTTGTCTTTACAGAATAACACTATTAAAAATATAAACAATGCAACCTTTGAGTGGACTGTAATCTATAAAAAATGAGCTGCCTGGTTTGCTTCACTTGCAGTGGAGATGAAGATGGTCCATTCAGGAAACAGAGCTGCATCAAACTTTAATGTGGACCTGCAGAAAAAACAAAACAAAATCAAAAATCTAATTGCTAACGCATGCCACCATGAGAAACACCTACTGAGTTTTGCTTAAAAAACTGTCATGACACTTTAATAAACATGACATAACACGTGTCATGAACATGAATAAGCCCTCATGAATATTTATGGCTGTTGTCATAAAGTGTCATTTGGTAAATAATGACACTTTTAATACAAAGCTGACATTATTCAAAATGTCTTTGTTATGACAACTTCACATTAACCAGAGAAATCATTGCTGTTTAAACGTTACCTTTATTAACATAAAGTTACCTAATTTTTAAAGTGCAATCAGTAATACTCTTAGAACAAATTTATATCAGTAATGATGATGCTTTATGACAACAGTCATAAATAATTATGAAGGCTTATTCATGTTCATGACAGGCGTTAATTACAGTGTCATGTTAGTCTTATTCACCCCCTTCAAATAAAGTGTTACCAAAACGTTTTTTAAAATTTAAATTAAATTTTAGTCTCATGAAGTGAAAACAATTATTTGCAAAACAAACTTATTTGCGCATGTCAGAAATCTTTGTTTGCTCTTCTAAGTTTTTGTTTGTGACTTATAGTTTTGCTTGCTATTCTCAAATGATGTCGGGGGCAGGGCCTAAAATCACAACAAAAAATTTCTAATGTGTACAAATAAAAGTTTCTATTTTGCAAATAACATTTTAAGTTCACAGGACAAAAATGAGTTATTTAATTTAAAAAGTAAATAAATAAAAATAAAAAGAAATCATTACAATTCCAAAAGTTTTGATTAGAATTTTATTTTACTTAACTGAGGTTAATTTTTTCTTTCATTGAATAATTGGGAAACAAATTTAACTCCATACTCTGCGAACCAGACCCTAAACTTACTTAAAGTCTGGTTTAATTTTCCCCCTTCATTAGTGACATGCTTTTATTGGAAAATACATACATTATCCATTATCCAATACATACATTATTGCAGAATGTATGTATTGATTATCACATACAATGTATCTATCATGGTAATTCAGGATGAGTAATTCAGGTTGTTAGGTCGGCTACTGTTGAGAAAGATGGACAACAAAAGAAATGGAGAAATTTTGAATCACATCAGAATATGTAAATTATTTGGCAGATGGTGCTTAAATCAATATTTAAAATGCTTTTCTAAACAACAATGTTGGAAGATGTAAGTGATTTTAGTGAAACTTTTAACAACACAGGGAGTGGTGTGTGTTTCCTAACTGTGGCTAAAGCTGCTGCTAGCTGGTTTACTCTCGGATCGGAGTCTGTTTATTTTATACAGAGTGAGAGAATGGTGAACTGACAATGAGTAATAACAGCTATCTAACACTTACATGCTGTTATTAACCTTACCTTTTATTGTATCCTTAAGATAATGAGTATTCGTGAATTTTTCAGTCAGGTTTCTTGAGGACTGTTGAACTGAGGCCAAGCGCCAAGTATGTAGGCATTCACATTCAATCTGCACACTGATGGTTCTCTTTCCTGTTTATTGACCAATGGAGAGCTGGACATAGAAGGCAGCCCACCTCATTAACATAACGATGCAGCAGAAATACAGCGAGCAAATAATACAGCAATAAATACAGAAACAAATACAGCAAATGGAAAAACAGCAAACGGAAAAGGGAGAAGCAAAAAAATCAAAGCAAAGTATATATTTACGCTTTTATTTCTTATCAAAATATATATTTATTCTTTTATTTACATATTTATTATTTTATTTATTATTATGTAGGATATATATTTATTATTTATTTATATATTTCTACTTTTATTTTTATATTGATTATTTTATTTATTATTAGGTTGGATATATATTTATTATTTTATTGATATGTTTATTTTTTTATTTATTATTATCTCAGTTGTGGTCCTCCATACAAAACCGACATAATAAGAAAAAAAAATAACTATATCAATAAAAAATAAATGTGTAAATAAAAGAATAAATATGAATTTTGAAAGAAAGAAAGAAGGAAAGTAAGAAAGAAAGAAAGAAAGGAAGAAAGAAAGGAAGAGAGAAAGAAAGAAGGAAAGAAAGAAAAGCATAAATATATTTTTGGAAGACCAAAACTGACATAAGAAATAAAATAATTAATATATAAATAAAAAAATATTTATATATATAAATAAAGGAATAAATAAAAGAATATATATATATTTTGATAAGAAATAAAAGCATAAATATATATTTAGTTTTTCCTTTTCCTTACACATGAGTTTCCTTCAAGTAATCTGTATATTTTCTTTTTCATTTCCCCTAAACATTGCGTTTTTGTCAAGAAAAATATATATTTTGCTTTGTCTTTTTTGCTTCTCCCTTATCTGCTTGCTGTATTTCCGCTGGCTGTAGTTTTGCTTCGTCTTTTTCCGTTTGCTGTATTTCACCTGCATCAATGTTAATAGAGAGATCTGTCCAGCTCCTCTACTATTTAGATCCAATCCAATCCAACTTTATTTATAAAGCAATTTAAAACAACCACAGCTGATACAAAGTGCTGTACATTAAAACACAACATAATAAAATAAAATAAATAAAAAACTCTTACAGTTTAAAAACAAAAACACACTTTAAAACTAGATCCTGCTGGAGTTAAAAGCCAAGTAAAATAAATGGGTTTTAAGACGAACTTTAAAAGTGGACAGTGAAGGA
>CAEGAF010182033.1:0-24403 GCA_903067075.1 Micropoecilia bifurca
GGGAAGACGCAGAGACAGGACTCACAGGGAACAGGACTACACAGAAAACTCAAAAATAAACACAGAAAAACACAGATCCTGACAAGTATTTCTATATGTGCTTTGGACTAAATCCTGTAAGGAAGTTCAGTGCTTGAATTGTACATGACAACCAAATATCTGAGACAAATTGCCTTTAAATGTAACACTAAGCATATTTCCACTAACACAGTAGACATTATATTTCCCAGAGGAGACACACACACAGACATCAATGCAATGCTCATCTTTATTGTTGAGACTGATGGATTTCTTGACAATGCCCTTTGACTCTGTTTGGAGTTAAGGCCATTGTAGTGGGCAATTGTGCTATTTTCACTTTCATGTCTCCAACTTTTTAACAGAAACATCCATTTCATATTAGCTGCTTGGTCCACATTTTTCTGTATTGACCTCTACTGCTGCCTGTATCTCCCTATTAGTTTTAGTCTATGTTCCTGGGTTGTAGTTTTATATTGGTTGTGCATTCGCATTTCCCTTTTTATTGATGTACGCACACAAAAAACAACAGAAAAAACAATCCTCGTTTGATACAACACCTGCGTCTGATTTGCTTGTGTTGACAGGAAAGAAATTGATCAATCATATTAGAGTGCTGTATGCCCGAGTAACATTCTTTTGATGAAACAACAAACAAGAAGCTGAAGCTACAAAGACTAATTAGTGGGGTTTATCCATGTATCTGAAGAACATTTTAAGAAGAAAAATCCATCTCTAACAGTGCCACAAAATTAAACCTGTGTTTTTGATTTCCAGTAATTGTACCGTTTCTGTAAAAAAAAAAGAGACCCAATAAAAAAAATTATTTTCTTTATAATGCGACATTCACAGGAATTTTCTCAGTCTTGTCTACAGGTAAATAAATGTGACTTGACATGAGGCTTTTGATTTTGACAACCACAGAAATATGAAATAACTGCTCCTACGCTGAACCCACAGATTCAGAAACAAACTACATTTCCAGTCCTTTTTAATGAATTTCTATCTTCAGCAGTATATTCTAAAAATCTGATAAATTAATGTGAGTGGCATGTACTCAACATATAATTTTAAGGGATTATTATTAAGGGATCTTTTGCTTAAAAGAAAACTTGGATAAAAAAATGTGGGTGTTATACAGCCCTTGACGCTGCCTTCCTGAGTTTGACTCCCTTCCTCGGTTCCTCTGCTGCATGTCTTTCCCTTTTTTCTTTCCCCAATTCTAACACAAAAATATGTTTAATTAGAATATTATTAAGAATATTCACTTTTTAAGAAATTGTGCGTGGCAGGGGTAAAGTGTGCAGAGGCGTCGTTCTTCAATGTGACCCTCACAGGTCCAAGTCCCAGCCCGATGACCTTTGCTGCATATTTTTCCCCGTATAATTAACCCACTTTCCTGTCTGAAAACTGTTAAATAAAGGCTACTACGGCTGAAAAAAAGTGTGATATTATGCTTCTTCAATAAAATATGTGGTTATTTTTAGGTTATTTACACATTTTATTGAGGGGTGCCATTTTGTGGAGGGTTTTTGTAATCGTTTTGACCATACACATATAAAGTTTATAAATAAAATAATTTAAATATATCTTAGCAAAAATAATATGATTCTATGATTTTATATAATATTAAACTGATACAATATAATACAATTGTTCTAAAACTACTTTTAACATTTCTGTTTAAAAACCTTTGAGAACTGAAACTGAAGTCATCCACTGAAATTATAAATACTGTTTAGGATTCCGTTTATTCATGTCAGATCTTTGTTTCAAATCCTACTCTAAATGCCATGTATGACTCCCATTCGTCGAAAAATTTCAGTCAGCAAACCAGCCAAAAACACAAATTGTTGTTTAGAAAAGTGATGAGAAATGACAATGTTGATTTTACATAATCTGTTTGCAGGGTTAGCAGCATATCATAAAAGGATTTTTTTTAAATGTCCAATTGCACAAAGATTCAATTCACATTTCAATAAGGGGACAACAAAACAACTAGAGTAGGAGACGTGGCTGACATAATGAAGTGACATCAAGGTGGCCTTAAGTCTGTGGAAAACCCTTAAGTGGAACCTGTAATGAACAGGTTCTAGGACAAGTCTTAGTTTCACAAAAAAATAAATAAATATGGTTTACTTTAAATCAGTTTAAAGTAAAGAAAACACATAAAGACATAACATTTAGTCTGTTTGACATTGATCATTTTTCCACTGCAAATATTGCTACAGGAAAGAGCACTTTAATCACCGTGTACAGGAATGAAAGAAGTGCATACCTTTCCAGTAAGGCAGCGAGTGTGGTCAATGTCCCCAGAGTGAAAGAAGACAAAGCAGCACTGCACTGTACATTATTTGCTGAATCAATACATACCAGGTTAGGTGAAATATCAACCCTCAAGAGATGTGTGGCAGAGAATACAAAATTACAAATATACAATTTTTATTTATTTGCTGCTGCTGCTGCTGTGTATAAGTTGAAATTATGCTAAAACGTTAGTCATCATGCTAAATATTTTTAATGATCTTATAATTTCACACTAATAGGCTGAGATGACGCTTCATGTGGTAAATAATGGGTAGCTAATGTTTCCTTAAGATTTTCACCGACAAATAACTTAATAGCTTAATGTCAAGGCTTTTAAGTAGTAAGAGAAGACAGTTAAATCTCTCCCAGTATAACAATAAACCAAAAGAGAGTTGGATCCAAAATGTCAAAATCTGTTAAAGTCAGAATGATCTTAATAACGTGCAATTCTCCTCAAAATTATGGCATATGGAGCTATTAAATAACTCCGCATGAACGGGAGATGTGCCTCACAAGCATATTTCAGAGCAAATTGTTTGCTAAGGCTGATTAATTTATGGGGTACTTAGCCTGTTGGGTCCCTCATAGTGTGGTGGGAAACTAGTAAATCTAAAGGCTTTACTCTTGTCCAGAGGAAAATAATTATTAACTTAAAAACAGCCTTTGCTGTGCGCAGTTTAATTAAGCACCTCTGAGAGTTATAATCAACTCCAAAAGAGACACCACAGTGACTAAGCATAAATCTATATCTGTGGAGCAGACGGTAGAAACAATGTATTGCTTGGGCACGGTTGTAAATAAGTGTATTTAAACGCAAACGAGTGTCTTTGTGCGAGTGCTTATACAAGTATTCAAAAAGAGAAAATCTTTCAGTGGCTTAAAAAAAGAGAAAACTTATTTTATTCTGATAGTCCTTTGTCTTTTTTTCCCCTTACACATACAATGTTTATGGATAACTAAAGGATGTCCTTATCAAAGCCACTGTCAGTATCGCAAACTCTGACTAAGCTCCAACACAGATGTTGCTGGTGTGTGTGAATTTATGTCACCAGGCTGTTGCTTGAAAAATCCTTCAGTGTGGCTAAACTCAACTTAATAGAAATAGATAAATGTGCCAAAACTCCTCTGTAGTGATGTAACAGACTCAATGCCAGTTACCAAAAACCTGATGGTAGTTGTTGCCATCAGGGTGGCACAATTAGTAGAACTGGGGGACAATTAGTTTTTCACAGAATGTTTCGCAGTTTATTTTTATTTTAAAATACTTTTGAGCTGAAACAATTAGCAAGCAAGCAAGAGTGAGGGAACAAACCCCTTTTAATGGAACTGTACATGATAAATTAATAAAGCTATGAGCATCTTTGGTGATCCATTATCAAACATTATAGCCAATTTCTTAACCAGGCTGATGTAGTTTGGTACTGGAAAATCTCTTGTTGCAAAAAAATATCCATCACTTTCAAGAAGGACAGAAAAGAGAGACTGCAGAGCCAGGTTGGGATTTTGTTAAATGCTTCCTGGATAAACTCTGGTGTTTATGTTCAGTTGACGTAAATGGATAGCATTAGATACATTTTTATTTTACATGCACACCAAAGTTTAGTCAATCAGTATTACTTTCCTAATAATTGACATAGATGTTTTATTCGTTGTGGTATCTAAAGAGTTACATACCTTAAGCTGAACAGCAATTTCCTCATTTGACAGCTAAACTTATGTAGGTTTTCGGGAGGAAATGCAAAATAGAAAGTGGCAGCTACCCGAATTAGGTTTCATTTGCCTCGATTAGTCTGTGGAGTCCAAAGTTTGTTGAGCCAGCTTAGCTTGCAAAATATTCTGAAAGACCAGTAGTCAAGTAATCACAGAAGTGAAGGTGGACATAAGTGAAAGCTCCTTAAAGCTGCTGACCCTGCAGTATTTTCAAGATAGAATGTCAAGGCCGGCAAGGGATGAACATATTCAGCTGCCACTGAAAATAAAATTCATCAACCTGGGGACTCACATATTGCACTGAACTTCTAAAAGAATCATAGATCTTAAGAAGTTTGCAGTTTTCACACAAAAGAAAAAAAAAAAAACTTTGACCACTCCAAAAGTTACTTTAAATCTTTGATTACAAATCAGCTGCTTTGGATTTACATTGAAAGCAAACTGTATATTGGTAAAACAATGAGCAAAATATTTATGTTGAGTTGAATTGTCAAAAGACTGCAGGGCTAGACAAAGGAAGACATGGTGCTGTAAGTAGAGTCAGCCAGAGCGCCTCTGAAAACCTTTCAGAGTTTGAGTGGAAAGAAATACTGGGAGGGTGATGCTGGATTTCTACTGTACTTTACTGTATATACACTTATCTTTAATGGGCATGGGTGTCATTTACAGAAAGAAATATGATGAAATCCAACTCAGTGTAACTGCCAAATTAACTTGTTTTGCTGATAAACTATTTGAATTGGGTAATTAGGATTCTTTAAATTTCTTTGCAAATTTTGAGATTTGAGTAAATTTTTTCGTTCCACAATATGTTTTGGTCAGACAATGCCTAAGCAGTTAAATTCTTCTATTATTTAAAATAGCTTTACGTCACACAGCCCTGTGTTCAGGTATTAAAGCGTCTCACTTAGATACATCTCATCAGCCAGTGGTGAGTCAGGAGTTGGAATAGCAGGTGTGGATGCAGCGGCCATTGATCGATAGCATTACTCAGCGATATTTGGCGAATCAATAAGTGCAGTAATATTCTGTATACTCCACCCAAACCAAGCAATAATCCGGCAAACATATGTCAACAGGAATATAACACATTTAGCCCAATAGCAGAAGTCTTCCACAAAAGAGATATGTTATTCACAGACGTGTTAACACATAACTATAACAAGGGTTATGCAGTAAAAATAATTGTCATTTACGTGCACAGATGGATTACGTGAACATTGATGAACAATAATTAAATGAATATAAGCCATAAGTGAAAAGTGTAAAATGCTGACTCTGGACTTTTCCTACAACGCTAGTTAGGCCGACAGATTCATGTTCACACACTAGTTCATCTACTTCTCTTAGAGAAAAACTGGGTTACAAATTGGCAGCCATTCTTTTGTCTTTCTACTTTTACTTTTTGAAAGCTTGACTTTATTTTTTATTTTTTTAAAGTAGCACAGTTATTACCACCGTCATTCTTGTCCTCTACTGACCGAGACCGAACAACACAGTCAACATCAAATGTGCGAAAGCAGGAACAAACCATTTTGTACATTATGTGACTGTTATTCATACGGAGGAGATTCTGCCTTTGGGAACATTATTAGTGCATTTTCTTTCTCAGATATCTCCAATCATCTCCTTCCCTGTGAATTGAAATGCAGCCAGTGGATCCACCAATATGAAGAAAGCAATCATTTGTGCCACAAAATGGATTTACTAATGAAATGCTGAACAAATATACACACCTTCCCAAGGCAATTACTGTGAAGATTAAAACATTATTGCATCTGGAAATCGGCACACTCATTCTTACATTTGTAGTGCATGCCGTCAGCTCTTATGGATTTTTTAAGCTTTTTTAATCATGGAGGGAATACAGATGGTAAATATGCAATAAATGTTAAACAGAGCTTTGAAATACAATCTTTAATGAAAAAAAAAGATTCAGCCAATATTTTTAAAAATCCCATCAATCAAGAGATCTCGTTAAAGTTAAAATGTACATTTTTAAGAAGTGGGTTTCATTCTCTACGTAATAATTATACATAATGCACATTTAGTTTTTTGAACTTGCATATTGAAATAAATATTGTACCTGTACTGCAGATATTATGATATAATAGCATATGTAACTAAATTATCTACGCCTTTCATATAAACACAACAGAATTGTACTATTGTGGTAATTAATCAACAGCATTGAGCCCACTAAGTAAACACTACAATATGTGTCTTCCTACATGGTTTCTGACAGCAAAATGATCCTACACAAGCTCATGACTGTTGACCTAAAGCTAATGGAAAGCTCGGCCTGATGCTTTTCATACTTCCTGAAGCAGATATGTGCGCTGCACTGATAATACTAGCTTGCACTTACTTACCTGAAGACTATGGGGAAAAAAGTCTGCTGTTTTCTATTACAGTACAACAGCTGACAACATTTTGGTTTTATTTAAAATACATAAAATGCTTGTTTGTGTCTGTGTTGCTGTTGAGCACCCAGGAGAACAAATACCAGCCCATAACATGCTAGTTGTTTTTGGCATGCTAATTAAACAGAAACAGAAAAGGCTGAGATCTGCGAAAAGGTTTCTCCTTCCAGTATTTAATCATTTCTCCCATTTCTATATGCATACAGCAGGAGGAAATTAATTGTCAAAGTGAATGTCATCTCATTTAGTTGAATGTAATCCTGCAATGCTGATACAATCTTCCCAGCTGGCCTGAACCTCTGCCCAGATATATTGTTCACCAGCTTCCCTTTTTAAGATCGCAATCTACAGAAAGCCCCCCCCTCACCCCCCTCCGTCCCTCCCGCTGTCTTTCCTTCCACTGCATTTTATTACACTCAGGGCATCTAACTAATGCAATGCACTGCTGGCCTGCTGCCACATGCCAATTTATGACACGATAGCTTTGGCCACTCCATGCATACAAAATAATGGTGATTTGTTGTGCAGGCTGTAGTGCATCTCACTCTGACACTATTTTTTCTCTCTCTCCTTTTTTTTCCCCACTGCATCCATCCATTACCTCTTTCCAGAATAGTAATAAGTGTGGTAAAACACAGCACTTAGAAATGGCCAAGCGGTGATGAAGTGGATGATGATTATAAAATGCCCAAAATAACATAAAACACATTAGAGACACAGTGCTTAAGCAAAACATGGAATATTTGATGCTGGCTTGTATAGTTTTAAAAGATAAATAAATAAAAACATCTGAGAACATTTGACAAGATACACTATATGCAAGTGTAAAACAGTTTGTTTCACACAGTTTCATTAAACATATTTGGTCCTCAGATAAAATTGTTTCTGTAAACATTAAAATGTAAATCTACACCAAGGGTAAATCATCTATTTCCATTATCGTTTTTGTAATTATTTAAAACTTCAGTTTTAGAAAGGAAAACAAAAAGTAATATATGCCGAATTCAATAACTTTCAAATAAACAATCAAGCCTGATTGAGACAGTGCTCAAACATCTATCTATTTTTTTATGACTGAGCAATGGTGAGAAGCCAATAAATATTTGCAATGCTCTCCATTTTTTTGATAACATTGGTCTAATACATCTTTTTTTTACATAACAACATACAAAACTATTACTTAACATACAACTGTGTAACTGTTTATTTGAATAGAAATTTAGCTGAAGATTTCAGTCTGAATTTAACTGTAGCAACAACAAGTAAAAGTCTTTTTTTTGCAAAAAATATAGTGGGAGTGTCGTCAGTTGTCTTTATTGCAAGATATTCCTTTAATATTTAATGCAAATAATGATTATTACCTGGTGCTGATAATCTCTGGCCACTGATAAGGACCAGTGGTCTGGTCCTTAGACTCTATACTGACCAGTTGTGGAGAATTTCCCAATATCTGGTCCAGATTTCCATCAGCCCTCATTCGTCGCCGTTAGCTTCTCCCGCTTCCTCAAGGCTGCAGTCAGTCTAACACAGCCGTCTGTTCTACACCATACCGTCACCAACAGTCAGAGCAGAAGACACCCATTCTACTTCGTGTCCACATTGCAAATAAATCACATATTCGAAAAGCTGAGTAAAATTATCGGTATCAATGTTTGCCTTGCTACAGCTGAACGTCAGTCAAATGAAAGAGCTGCGAACTCCTTTTCGAGCCGCTGAAGGGAACTGGCGGTGGCTGTCACCACTGTGATTCACAGTTTTCTTTTTGAGTTAGTTGAGCAATTCAAGTATTTAGTCACCTCGTTTGATTGCAAACTGAGGTTCTCCTCCAGCACTAAGGGGATCCTGAAGTAGTGTCATCAGAGGATGCATCTTTTTAGGAAACTGAACTCTTTCTCTGGCAGCAAGAATATGGAGAAAGGGAGGAATAAGAACATAGGAGAAACATGAGGTTAAATATGACTCCAGTATGAACCCTTATCTTCCAGTTGAAGAATGACCACTCTACATTTTGAACTTCTGTGACCTGATGTAATTCTGACAAATGCTAACACTGGAAAATGCTGCAGATTATTTAACATCTTTTTTCCTCAGCACACTGTGACAGACTCATGGAAAGGGATTATATCTGAGCCTCTCTTTTTTGTGAGAACAGTTCAAATAACAGATACGAGCCAAAACTGGAATTTTCTCTCCAAGTCAAGCGAAGGTTATAAATTGTGACCAAGTGTTTGAAAAGAGAATCTCTGCATGAAACAAATGGAGTCAAACACTAAAATGAATTCAAGTTGCAGAGACTGTATTTTTTTTATTCATTTTTTTTCTGAAAAAAAAAAAAGTCAGTTATCTTCCTTCTGTAAGAGAAAAAGTAAAACTGCTATTGGAATTAAATTTCACAATAATTTTGTCAAAAATCTAAAATTTTAAAACAGATAGCAGATATTCTTAGATTCACATACTTTTTGAAATCTTACCCGACAACCTTGAATGGGCTGAGGGTAATGTGGTAATTTTGTTCACAGAGTGTGACAAATATTGTGAGCTTCCATTAACCTCTACAGAAAGGTATATTCTTTATAATGAACTCCACATGAAGTACTTCATAGGCAATACTTCAGGTATCACTGAGTGACTTCAATATATGGCCCATAGTTTGAGAACGTCACAATATCCCAGTTTAAACCGAACAAGAATTATTTTATGCTCCATTTAATATTATGAATTTTGTCAAATGACAAAATCTATTCACATATGGCTTTTAATTTGGCATATGGCTTTTTCTCAGACCATTTGTATTTTTATCTTATCAAAATAAAATATATAAATTTGATTTTAACTTTTTAAAAAGCTGTTACATTTTTTTACAGAAAAAAATAAAATGAAGAAAAAAAGCATGTAACGTTTTGTTACATGCTTAAATGTTTAAACATAATTTTGGGTACAGCATTTTATCTCTTACACAAAAACTCTTAAGTTCAAAATTGAAAAGGGCGTAATGCTGCTTTTATGCTGTGTCTCTTTGCTAAGCTTCACACATAGGCAGCCATTATGTACTTACTCACTCAATGTCATAACCATATGGTTTCTCTGGTTTACGAAATAATGTATTTTGTGTGAGAACTGTTTCAAAATGTGTACAATATAATGAGTTCAAAGTGAATTCAGTCCTTCAGCTGTTTCTCAGATAGCTCAACATACATGTACAAAGTCTGCTAGCATTAGCATTAATCGGCCTTCAGATATCAAAAACTGCATAACATAACTCAGTAGTTGAGTCTTGATTCAATAAAGTCTTAACCTCTGAAAGTTAAGACTCAAGATACATTTTTACTGACCTGAGATATGGAAAAGATGAGGCACACAAGATGAGCTTCCATTAGCACCAAACAGGAAGGTTATTTTTCTTTTCTGTTCCAAATCTTCTCTATCCCACCAATGGGGCAATTTTTTTACATATGTTTACCAGAGGCACCATTAGATCTGTATGATGCTGCATTTGTCCCAGTGAATATGGACTTAGAAGAACAAAATCCTTCAAAGAAAGACAGATAATATAAGGAACATAAAACAACTTCCCCAACTATAAGAAACTGCATCCCTGCTTTGGTGACACGCGCTAATTAGTTTTGCAGATGACAAAAAAAGATCAGTGAGAAAGATGGGATTTCAAATGTCACCAATTCTTAGTTTGCATCTGCCTCAGCAAAGAGTTTCAGCAAGCAGACAGGCTTATATTTTTACCATGTCTGTTTTCCCTTCCTGTAAAAATGTCAGTAGCTTACAATGTGCCTATTTGGAACACAACTGCCTCCTTCCAACAGATGCATTTAAATACTGGTCTATTAGTTAAATGGATCATCCACCGAGTGCAGCTGTCGTGAGGCAAGAGGCATCTGGACATGGATGGAGCCAGAAACATTTAATTTGACGCTTCTCTGGTACTTCTACCCACCTGACTGTTTTGATCAGTAAATCAGAGATAGTTAACGTTTATCAGTGAGATAAGGCTACTTTTCTTTTGCTTTTTTTTTTCTCAACCATGAAACACTTTCTCACCTGCCTTCAGGTTCTGTTGCAAAGCTCCTTTCAGAGTTAGCTTGGAAAACCGCATTGTGAAAAGGAAAACTTCTTATCTTTTTCTTTCATATTCACATTCTCCCTGAAATCAGACCACAGGGCCCCAGAAGGGTCAACGGTGGAGAGTTCGGAATTGAAGAGTCGGCATAATTACCCCCTTCCAGTTCCAGATGAGAAGGGGATGTGGCAATCTGGAGGCCATTTAGTGGCAGAGCCAGAGAGGGAGAGTGCTTGGACAGAGGCCCAGCGACAAAAGGTTAGCGCACTATAAATAGTCCTGACAGAGTTAATGTTAATGACAGAAAAAGCCAGAAAGAGGACAATCCACACGCAGCACTACAGAGAGGGGTCAGTCTTGCTTTTCACCTTGTTTCCTTCCTCATCTCACTAGCTGAATTTACACTTAATCATAGAATTGGGCAAAAAATGAAATTCCGAAAATGAATTTGCTAAATGTAAATGTTGCAAATTTGAAAAAAGCTTCTTTTTTATTTTTTGCTAAAAAGGTTTTTGTGCTAGGACTGAAATAGATGTAGTTCGCGAGACTACAATGGAAACTTTTTTTTTTGCATTGCACGTGTCAATTGATCACAGCCTGACATCACTGATGTCAAGGGGTGTGACGACGAAGACCATCCAGTGAATAGATGATGATTTGTTTTTGATTTTTCCAGACTGCGAGCCGCCCGCTCTGCCAGAGCTTTACTTCATAAAATAGCACAGCTCATAAGAAGTTGTGCATCATTCGAATGTGTTGAATCCATAGCACTTCTGTGAAAGCACAAAGTATAAGGCGATTGTTGCATCAACGCCTTGTCTGACCATATATCTACCATATGTGTCCTACTTTTTTTGTACTGTACATCTGTACATGGGGTGTGTTTTTCTGCTCTTCCTACTATGGATTTCTTTTGCTACTGATTGAAGCCAGATTACGATATCTGGTGTGCAGAGATGCCTTCTAGCTGGACCAACTAGTTGTGTCAACAAGTTGTTCAACCTGATCAGTGGATGTGAGCAGCTCCTCCAGAGTTACAGTAGGTCTCAATGGAAGCTTTCATCCTCTAGTCTTTAGGTGGATGTCCAGAACTGGTAAATTTGCAGTTGAGCTATATTCTTTTCATTTTGCAGATGAGGGATTGAACAGATTTCTGTAACATGTTTAAAGCATTAATTCCTGACTCAACCCTTGTCTGCTGTGTTTGTTGCTTTGATTCTGTTAGCACACTAACCAGTGAGAGTTTCACATAACAGATCGGTTAATGTAAGATTAAAACACACACAGATTCACTCTGCCAATTAGGTTACTTCTGAATATGAAAAAAAAGAGATTATTTCTGTTGGCAGTTGGCTGTGCTGGATTTGACTTATGGGGGAAAAAAACAAACAAAGACCCGTCACACTTTTCAGATTTATGCTTGTTAAAAAAAACAACAAAAGAAGCATCTATTCTTTTCCTTTCACCTCACAATTTAGCAACACTCTTTGTTCTATTGTAACCTAATAAAATCTTCATGTGGGAAAAATAGTGTTTAAAAACTACCAGGTATGATATGTTGAATAAGCAGCCAACACATTTTTTCAGAACTGTGACACTAAACAACCGTTCAGATGTCTGAGTAAAGGCTGATATTCTGTCATATTTTTGTGTTTATGTGTTCTAAAGTGCAATAATCCAATTGGTTTTAGCAAAGCTCATTGGGCGCCTACCCTGCTACACCCATGACTGCCCATGGAGGCTGTTCACATCTGTCCGATAATGTGAACAGCAGCTTGCGCTCGCACTCACACATGAACAAACATGCAATAAAAGAGATATAAGGGGAGCTCGGAATCAGGAAATCTCCAATATCCTTCCCTGAATCGAGCCACTGATAAGGACTCACAGGTAATTTTATTTCCATTCAGAAATGGCTTTCTTTGCGAAACGTGCATTTTCTTCAAATTGCATCGAGATCCGTCTCCTTGTATGCAAATGAGATTGCTCTGAAAGTGCAAGTAGCGGTAGATGTTGCTCGGGCACCCAGGCCTAAGTGTGTAGATAACCTTTCAGCCGTGCAAAAACAAGAGGAGGGAGTGGAGAGGGTGGCATCCTGGTGTTAACTGCTAAGGGATGCCGAAACGATCTCCAAAGCATGCCTCCTCAGTTTGGTAATCGTTACCATTATGGCTCGACACAACCACTCACTGCATTTCAAGTGATTTTGAGGCCCTGCTCAGTGGCACGGATATTCCACCTCGCTGTTCTCACCAAGCTGTCTCCAGAGAGCCGGCGCTCATCAACCCTAAATGGGGGTGTCTGCGTGTGTGTGTGTGTGTGTGTGTGTGTGTGTGTGTGCGTGTATGTGCGTGTGTGTGTGTGTGTGTGTGTGTGTGTGTGTGTGTGTGTGTGTGTGTGTGTGTGTGTGTGTGTGTGTGTGTGCCCTGAGCCAGCGTAGCTGAGGGCCATCACACTGAAATGTGTTGAAGTGCTAGACTTTAAACTGGGTGGGCTTTCACTTTAGGAATAAACCAGCTATTGTAGCATGAAGGAAGCACACAGAGTGGAGAGAAGCCCACTGCTGAAGGTTCACTTAAACTGTTATGATGCCATTTCATGCAGTGAGGTTGTCTGAGTCGAAGACATCCTCACAAGCGATTCCCGAACCGTTAGGGGGCGCTAAAGAGCTCAAAGGGGCTCCTTATCTAAACTCGGCTCTGGATCAGCCCCTGATAAAATAAAATGTGAAAACATGTCACTCTAAATTGTTACTCGTACAGAGGTGTCTTTTTTTTGTCTTTTTCAATCATAATTGAACTATAAGCAGAATATTTACTGAAGAGAAAAGGAAGAATGAATGTATGCATCTCCCACAGAAAATATTCCAGTAAATGTAACTTTTTTTTAGCCTATCTTAACACCCTTATCATTGTAATGAACGTTGGTCTTTCTCTCGTCACATTTCCAATTACTCTGACTGTACATATGGGTAAATTTAGATATTGTCTGACTTATAAAGATCAACATATGCATGTCTTACATCTGACTTCTTGTCCTTTTGAAGAGCACCAAACAGAAATGGCTCCCTACGTTTCACAAGATTGAGCAAGTTGCGCATCAACCTTGTGAGACTGTATGCTGGCTGTATGTGGTTATTAGAATGTTGAATAATCTGACATTTATAACTCTTACTCCAATGTGGACAGTGTCCATGCGATTTCCATGCAATTTTTTTTTCAGTGTTTTTATCTCCTTTTGAAGCAGTGAAGTTTTAAAAATTTAGACCCACTCTTGATGTCAAGGGGTGTGATGCTCTCTTG
This sequence comes from Micropoecilia bifurca, assembly GCA_903067075.1. NCBI lineage: Eukaryota > Metazoa > Chordata > Actinopteri > Cyprinodontiformes > Poeciliidae > Micropoecilia > Micropoecilia bifurca. The sequence goes on from CAEGAF010182033.1 coordinate 13,833, forward strand.
CAGCGTTCTTAAAGACAAGCGTTAACCCTTTCTCTAGTGTCCACTAATAGCCCATCCATCTGTATCCTGACGCGGGAGCACAAAAAGCACCGTTTCCCCTGTTCTCTCCTCTTGTTTCTAGGGCCTCTCTTCCCTCCTTACATTGTGAGTGATAGCACCCCAGTGGCATTGTGGGTGATAAATAAATTCTGCAGGAAATAGGAACTGAATCCCTCCTCTCCCTCCGTGCAATGGGGGAGAGGAGGGGGTGGTGAGATCAATGCGTCTTTTAATTATCCGTGCGGCTCAGGCAGACTATTGGGTTCGGCGTAGGCTGCTAAAGGCACTAGATCTATTTCACTGCCTTTAGGTAGATCGTTTGATGAGAGGAAATGTGTTTTAGATCTAAACTGTTGTCAGATGTGCCAAAATGTATCAGTAGTTGTCTTTTTAAAAAGTTGTCCTTTATTTTTCTTCTTATAAATCTAACAGGGCAAAAAAAATAATGAATTAATTAAAGGCACAATGTTTAAAACAAAAGCATAAACACAGAACTGTGGATTGATGGCAACATGTCTTCTGGCAGCACAACGTATAGAAAGTGTAGCATTAGTAAAGGTGCGTGGTAAATCAGTCTTGATTTCCTTAACCTGTGGACACGGGCGATCGGCCAATACTTAAATGTGAATCTGATCTTATCCACTGGTCTTATCTACTTTGAGAAAGGTCTAAAAATCAGCCACTCTCCTCTATTGCTCTGTTGTGAGAGAGGGCTGACTGACAGACCAACCCACCAGGTCATGTCTCCAGGTTTTGCTGTTAATAACAGCCACCCCATTATTTCTCAGCGACTTTCTTGCTATACTTAGCGACCAAAAACAAAAAATGCATCAGCCAACATTAGAATTGGCAGGTGATGGCTTTTAAAGATTGGTGATCAGCGATGGGCATTTTGGTCCTAAGCGTTAGCTTAAACGCTTAGGACCAAAATGAAAGCAAGAAAACTTAGATGATAGAGTGTCCATGTAGTGACAGACTGTGTCATCAGAATCATGTTTTGAGAGTTTTATGACTGTAGTGTAATTAATCCATCGACTAATTCATAAAACACAGACTGATTATGTTTGGGAGAAAGATGCTTCCGATCATCTCCCTCTGTTTTTTGAATTGATCTTATTTTTGTGTAGAGTGGTGAAAGACCATGCACTGATGGTCAAAACAGGAGCAGGAATTATGTACAAAGCTTTCTTTTACAAGTTTCATAATGTGCTCTGCTGCCTTTTGCTCACTTTATTTCTTTTACATCTTTCTAACGTTCCTTGCTTCCAGAAATGGAAAGTAATACGAAACTAATACCAAGATGAAAAGTTGTAAAAAATAAAAATTAAAAAAATACATGATTTTTAAATTTGTGAGAATATACCTGTGAGAAACACTACTGTATACTGGTAACATGAGCAAAGATGGTGTTACTGTAGATTTATTTTTGCATACTACATTTTTTTAAAGCTACATGCAAAAAACAAAAGCATATAAAACAACATACATGTCAGACAGAGTGGATTCAAGGTAGTGAGTGAGGATTAGGAGGTTGCCATAGATTAGCAGTGATGACTAGGGGTCGATGGGGGGGTTGTGTGGATTTAGCTGCATTTCACCCTTGACCATTAATCCCTACTGTAACTGAATGAAGCAGATGGCAGCCAACAAATTCTTGTGACACTGATGGAATCTCAGCTAATGATGCCCCCAATCCGCAAAGCGTGACAAACAGGAGAAATGGACGTAGGGGGAGAGAAAAGAAAACGGCTCTACAACCAAAATAACTGCAACGCAATGTCCGACTTCTAATGTGGACACAAGCTCTTTCAATGTTTCCCTCATTAGTTTGATCAGATTCCAAATAATTTAAAGACACCAGTCGGAGTAAATGAACGGCGTGAAAATTAACCGGTTCTAATGCTCAACGAGGCACATTCAACTAATCCATCTGATTTCCGAGCATTGTTTTTGGTCAGATGGACTGCGTACCGGCTCTATTATCGTTTTCTCAGATCGCTTCCCCCTCTCTCCGTCATCCCTCACTCTCTCTCGGCTGTGTGCGGCTCATCGGCTGGAGAGGAATCAGCTCGTGTTAAGACCTCACAGCTATGATGAAAAGGGCAATCATCCTGTCACTGCATGCAGCTAGAGGAGAGCTTTCAGATTTTTTGGGGAGTTACAGCTGACACCGCTGACAGGCCAGGTCACGGCGCCGCTGCAGTCAAGAGAGGAAGGAGGAGGAGAAGAAGAAGAAGAAGAGGAAGAAGTTGGGAGAGCAGTAAAATAAAATGGAGAGATATAGGAGGAGAAAAGGAAAGTCAGGAAAAAGAGAAAAAAAAAGAGTTAAGAGGCAGCAGGTATTTATTTCCCCATATCTAGCTTTGCTGCCATAGATGGATTTGATTCTATTTTTATTTCCCGTAATTGTTAGAATAATTTAAACAGCTACATTACAAAGAAACATACATTATATTGAAAAAATATTTTGAGTTTTTTCACAGTAAAAAAAAAAGAGTAAACATGCAGTAGCAATATTTCCATACCATCAGTACCCAATGTGAATATCAGAGGTCATTATGAGTGAGTTCTCTTAGGATTTTTATGTGATCCTCTCACTGCGATTTAAGAATAATACAATATCAAGTTTTGACTGGTGTAACTTAACTTTTTGGCAAAAGAGTCTGTGATTGTTTCTGAAAATAGACAAAAAAATAGTTAAGTATAAAATAATTATTCCATGTAATTTGGAAATGTCTATATCAACAGCGACATTCCCTTTCTTAAATTCTGGGTAGCTATCACCTTATTAAAGATCCATGTGGCATAAGGTTTGATTAATGCTGCTGTAAATATATCAGTAAACCATGATGGGAGTGATAAAAGAACAGCCCCCTGAAATGAACAGTATCTGTGTTACGTGAAAAATTCTGGAGTTTTATTTGTTACCAAAAAAAGTTAACAAATAACAACAAAAGCAAATAAATAATTGTTGTAATAAAACCATTACTTTAGCTTGCAATCAATGGAAACTTTGCCACCTTTGCAACCACAGTTGCTGATTTAGTATGCTTAAAAAAACCATCAGACAACGTTAGCAAGAGCAGCAATTCCCTATCTCAGAGTTATAATCAACTAAAAGTTTGTTGTTGTTTTTCAGCACCATGGATAGCTTCAAGCTCATTGGATGATACCGAAAGCAAGATTTGAGGTCATCCGAAGCAATATAGTTACTGGCTGTACTAAAAGTGAAAATAATAGACTTCATCACATCATCATCTAATGTGGGCACATCAGCATATAACTGTAACGTAAAACACAGGGGAAGTACAAGAGACCAAAGTTTAAAACAATGTCAGTTATTGTTTGTTAGGACACATTTCCAGGACTCTGACTGGATCAATACCTTTTGGGTTTTGGTAAATGGAGACAGCATCACATAGTTCCTTCTTTCTGAATTCAGGGACAATGCCAAAAAAACAAAAACAAAACATGTTTCTTTTGAGTGGCGATGTGCGGTAGAATGCAGGGACTCACTGAGATCATGACAAAACGCGATCAGCTTTTCTACCATTAACTGACGGCGTTATAGGTGTGTGTGGTTAAATGTCCCACTGTTTTAAAGCCCAAGAAGGGCTTTGCTTTGTGTGTTTTTTCATGTGTGTGCAGGATTACATATGGGTTCACACAGCTGGAGAAAAGAAAGATGACTGCTAGTGACCTACTTTTTTTTCCTGTTCATCACTTCATTTCAGCACATTATTTTTTTCCCCCCCAAACAACCTTGCAATTAATGTCCTGAAAACGGACTGAAAGCAATGTACCTTCTATATGTTGTTAATAGGCTAAAACTGAACTGCAGGTTTATCTATTATAAATAGTCAAGTAAGTGAGCTGAGGTTTAGTGGACCAGAGGAAGTAAAGATAACGTAATGACCAAAAATATTTTTTAGATTTTCAATTTGCCCAACTGTTAACGTGCGCGTTTCTGTGTGGACCTGTGCATGTCAACACTGGCACAAATGTCATGTTAGATTGTGACTGTTAGCTATGGACCATTCTTTGTTGAAGATGGAACATCACACAAGGTAAATACAAATTAAAAATGAATCAGTAAAAGGACAGGATTATTTTAATATCAATGTGCATAATGAAGTCAAGTTAAATTCTGCTTGATTGTATTTGGTCTACTTTCCTTTAAAATATTCTGTTTAGTGTTTACAGAACTACTTATATATATATTAATAAAATCTCCTGTTTTGTATAAAACTGGAGGCCATTTGAATAGTTTCACAATGGAATCTATTGGTTGGAAAAGTGGAACTGGCAGCCATGGCAAGTAAAACTGCAAAAGGACTTGCATAAGCAAAGACTCTGAGAATATACACAATGCTTCCTGCCAATAGTAACAAGATATAACCCTACAGTAGTTTAAAAAAAACAGCAGTTACTATCGACTAATCTATAAAGATTGTGTTTGCACGTCTCACTTTCCCCTCTCTGTTCCAACAGTACTATTTACTCTTTTATTGAAGTGGAAAAATACCATAATGCAAATGAATATTGAATATGAGCATAACTGAAGAAACAGAAAGAAAATGAATGCGCCGAGATGAGTTTTATTTCAAAAGCTCGAGGTCAGCACTTGATAAAGTGCGTGAGAGTCCCAGTGGGCTGAATTATTGTTATTCATTTGGGAGGATAAATCATGAACTTCAGAGAATGCAATCTGTCTAGAAAATTTAGGAGAGGAATAATGAGCAAACATATTTCTGCCTAAATGCCACACTTCATAGGAAACTAAAAAGTTAGAAAACTTACATTGCATTGACTTGAATTATTATTAGAAATGCTTTATTATATCTGCTCCTATTTTGATTAAGCTTTAGCATCATTTGATTTTCTGTCTATGAATATTTGGCACATTTTAAGGAAAATTTAAACTGAACCACTCACAAACACAGAACATACGGTGAGATCACACTGATCATTGCAATGTCAGTGTTTGCACAATCTCAATTCAGAAGACTACTTGAATGCATTATTTAGTATTTTATTTCAATGCACATTTATGCATAACACATTTAAGTCAACAACATATTTAGCCGCTTACATAACTTCTCACTGCCTTTGATGACGTCCTTCTTCTCTTAATGGCTGAGATGAGTCAGCTCTTCACAAAATAAATATGAGGAAAATGTTCTTCAACAACAGCATGACAATTATCTTTCCGCCTACTATTGCAGAGCCTTAGCTTACATTTACTTATCGGTTTAACAGGGAGGCTAAAGTGTGTAGCTCTGTTTGAGTCTCAGAATATATATCTGTTGCAAACTTTTTAAAGTAATGTCTCTGAAATTTTCTTCCCTTCCCCCAAATCAAAGACTCAGCACTATGCAATCCTCTCTAACTTGGTGCCAAGAAATTTCCGCCTCTCGAAAAGTCGTCTTGTTGCTACATTCGTGCTCCTCTCTTATATATTTATCCATTCATTTTTTCCTGGACCACAGATGTGCTTCCTTTTGGCAGCTGCACCCTTCGCTGCATCTGCACTGTTCCTTGGCGCTCGAGGATTAACAGGGACAAGTGAGAATAATTAGGGATGTAACAACCCAGCCTAACTCGCCGTTCCACCTGCCTGAAAAGAGGGGTAAGTAAGTATAGTGAAGGCCCTGACGAATGCTAACATTTGGAGCTTGTTCAGCTCCAGTTTTAAAAGGGCTTGATGGGAGAGCTTTGCCATACTGAACATATAAGTGGAAAACTTCAATAGGAGGACATGCCTGCACACACACACACACACACACACACAAAAACTGGGACCCCGGCTCAAATCGTCTCCAAACACGAGCTTTAGAGATGAAATGGGGAAAAGAACCTAATTTGCAGATGCTGCTTCCATCGATCAGCACCGAACGAACCCCATAGCGAGAGCCAAACCGCCGCATACAAATGATCGCACACTCTCCGCTGATGTGTAGTTCATCTGGGAGTCGTGCTCGGATATCCCGAAGTTTTAGAGCTTTTGAAGAATTGATACAAGGGTTCACACGGTAAAAGCGTTTAGCTTTTTTTTTTTTTAAGAGAAAAAGAAAAAAAAAATCCATTGATTTGCCTTTCTTTTGAACGTGTGAGATCACACGTAACATTTCTGCCACACGGGGAGGATGCCATTAAGAGGATTTCATTTAAAGATCTCACCACATCCCCCCCTGTGCAAATGGGATCACCGAGACGACGGTTCACACACATTTGGAGAGAGACGACAGTAATAGGATCATGTGCAAAGGTATTATGTGTCATTTTAGTACCTCTTCACTTGTTTATGTAGATATGCAAGAAAAAAAACAAACAAAAAATTAACGGTTTTGGCGAGAAAACTTTTTTTTTCTCAAGAAATTCAGGTGATCAACTAGTGCAAAGTGACAAGACAGTGATGTCCTGAATAACATGTCTTGCTGCCGAGGAGATGCCCAACATGACTTGGCCGCAAGTATGAGAAGGAACAAAAACGGTTCAGCATAACTTACTGACACATAGGTGGAAGAGTGAAGCAATGCATCCATCTCACGAAACGAGCAGATGAGTCATATCAGGCTCACAACAATGACATGAGATTAGCTTAGCAAGTATTTCTGTTGATGTTTTAAAGCTAAAGTTTCACAAACACGTTTACAACAAGCGTAGAAGCAGCAGACGGTGCCACACGCCGAGGGTTTTATGCTTACTGACGAAAGCTATGAAGCTCTTTGCGTTTTTGTACAGTGAATAAACCTTAGCCTCCTAAAAATGTTGGGCGGCTTCTCTCTTTTTAACCAGGTGTCATCCAGCCAGACAAGCAGTGTGTGAACAGACTCTGTCAACAAGCTGGGGCCAACTCACAAGCTACCTCCGCTCTTACTTCAGGAAACAGGCATATTCAGGCGATCGTAGCAATCGTTTTACAGTTGCTTCTCCAGACAGAGTGCTGATGACGCCATTTGAAAAACAAATTCATGTAATTTCATGTCGTTTTCTTTGCTGTTTTATTAGTCATTTCACTTTTTGCTTCATGTTGTCAGTTTCCTGACTCCATCTCAATCAGATGAGATGCTTCTTGCCCGACCTGTCAAGAGGGGATTAAAAAAATAGTGATTTACTTCATCATTAGGCAATTAATCCATTACTAATTTATTTTTTTTAATGTTTTGCTTCAAAATAGTCATTCTATCAGAACATAAAATGCCACCTGAGCCTCAGGGAAGGCAGAGTGTTGCGCTCTGGAGGGACGGCATTGCCTTATAATGCTATTTCCAAATGACAGAATAATATGTTATGGATCATTTGACTCCTTTCTTGTCATTTCTCTCTCTTTCCCTCTCTCTGTCTCTCCTTTCTCTTTCTCAGATGAAGGCGCGTGTTGCTCTCAGGGTGAACAACATTGCCTGCTCTAATGTGGCATCTGGCAGAAGTGAAATATCAGAGCATGGAAGGCAGCCAGAAGGAAGGTGCAGGAAGGAGTGAGGGTGAGTGGGTCCTGAGATAAGTGAAGATAGGAAGCTGCAGCCAATAAAATTGTCTGAACATGCGGGATGTGTAAGCCAGACCTTTTCCTCGGAAACTAGAGGGCTTTTTGTTTCTGCTTTGCTCTTTTCTTGTGACTGTATCCGGGGTTCCTACAATGTTTTCAATCAAATCTAAGCACTTCTCCCACACATGAACTTTCAGAGGTGTGAAAAAACTTTATTTTGACATTGTTGTTGAAAATGAGTTGTCAGGATTTAAGTGTCGCACCTGCACAATCTGCAGATTGGATGGAGGAAAGTGGTGTAAGGAAAGCTACGTGAAGAAAAAAGTACTTTTATGCAACTGATTTGGGAAAGAAGTCTAGAAATCTAGTTCCAATCATTTTAATAAATGCTCCAGTGAAACGTGCAACTTTTCAATAAAGATGAGGGTCCTTACAATTTTCACAACCTTCGACCTGTTTCTGATTTTGTCACGTTGAAATCTGAAACTTCACTGTGTTTTTTGGAATGATAGTTGATCCGAGTGTGGTTGAGAAGTGGAAGAGAAATGACAAACAGCTTTAATGCTTTTTTTAATAAATAAAAACTTGCAAAGTGTGGATTGTTCCTGTATTCAGACGGTATCTGTTAGAATCCATTTTTGTCTAAACGACAGCCGCTGGCAAAAAACTGACATTCTTGACCACTTGTCTTTGCAAAATAGTCCAAACTTAGAGTTTACATAGGGTGTTGGCACACAATCTTAATTAGATTTTGGTACAGATTTAAACTGTACAACTGTAGCATATTTAGGGTTATTGTCTAGGGTTATTGTATTTTACAGCCTCCGACACGTTTTCTTCTAGGTTCGCCCTGTATTTGGACAGTTTTCCTGTCCATACCAAAGTTGCGCATTATGTTGTCATCACATCATCACGTCATAGCCATGGTGATGATGTGTTTGAAGTGATGTGCAGCAGTGTCAGTTAGCCACAATCAATAGCCATTTGCACAGAAGGAAAAAAAAAGATAAAGTTCAACTTCAATCTCATTTTGACCAGAACATATTATTATCCCACATGTCTAAAGAGTTATTTCTTTCACCAATGACTTTTTTCTTGTAACTCATGCATGTATTTATATATATATATATATATATATATATATATATATATTTTTTTTTTTTTTTCAGCTGACGAGTTCTAGCTTCTGAGATTGAGTCCGAAATCCTATGTGATTCATCCTGCTGCAGTGAATCCGTCTCTCTTTATAGATTTTCTCTCTTCTTCCTCACATCGTGTCTTTATGAATCTTTCAAAACAAAAACGGAAGATTTGGGACGAATCTTACTAGTGAAATAATTACATAATAATAGTCTTTACCACCTGGGTAAACTTTGCTGGTAAATGTTATAACACATAAGTTCTATAATATATGTTACATGGTTTAATTTCTAATACAGACTCTTGTGTCTGATAATCTAAGTTAATGTTAGAGAACGATTTTTTTTTTCTTTAGATTTACAGAATCTCAGTTATCCTTCATATCGGAGCTGAACCCGTATTACAACATGTAGCTAATATTAGCTGGTATCTCACCGGTGAACATAAATACAGTAAAGTAATATTCTAATCACAAAATATACACAATAATATGTCCATCTTACTTGTGAAATGTTGTTTGTGGAGCCTCACATCAATAATCCATAGATCCGAACAGCAATATCCCTGTTGTTTTGATTGGCAGAGTAGGAGGGACTTCCGCTCCAAGATGGCCGCCGTATTTCCTGCGCCGGAGCAGCCAATGGGAGGTCTGCTCTTATATTATGTCTATGGTGGCGTTGAAAACTTAAATTTGTTCCCAGACCTCAGTCTCTCTGCTCACATACAACGTTGCACACAGAGGACTGTTCTTCTTACGGCCTGCTAACGCTAATGCTAGCTAGCATCTGCCTCGGCTAGCTGCGTCTCCGGTAACGTGAGCATTAGCTCGGTGACGATGATGATGTTTAAAACTCACAAAGCTGCTGGTTTTGTCAGGATCGTTGTTTTTTCTCTGTTGTTTCTGCAGTGAGAGCCTGAGATCAGAAAACCTGAAAATAAGATGAAATGCAGTTGATGTGTGCAGTTTAGTGAGATGAATCACACTTCTATATAAATCTGAATGTTTCTGAAGAGCAGAGTTTGCCATATGGTTGCCTGAAATAGATAATAAATAGCTAATAGCAACAGAACCGCAAAATATGGTGATAAAACTGTAAGTCCATGTTGCTACTGTTTAGTGATAAAAACCACAGCAGAGCACAGATTGATTTTGTCATTAATAAACATCACACAATAGCTCACAAGTTTCATGACCCTCAGCAGCTGGTGAGTCGTCTTCATCTTCATCAGGTCGTATCAGATGGAGTCTTCCTCAGGCCTTCCTGCAGGAATCCGTGGATTCATTGAATTCAGCTACCTGAGCCTAAAAAAATCTGTTTTTCTCCTCCCCGCATTTTCTTCTTCACATTAGCTAAATATGAAGTCAAACTCCAGAGAAACCAGGCCACCGAGGGAAGCGTCTCGTTTGCATCCTCTCTCCTGACCCAGTAAGTGAGGATTCAGACAGGAACGCAGTCAGATGAAGATCCGCCGCTTCCTGCCTGGTGACGGTTCCACTGAGCAGCAGAACCGAGAAAACCAAAGAAATCACCAGGGAGCCTCAGTCCAACCCGTATTAATCTAATATTCATCAAACTGTTGTGTTCACTTAATTACCCACAGATACATGCGGCGATGCTGGACAGTTAGAGATGAATGATAAATGCAGAATCACTATTTAATGAAGGTCTGACTCATCGTTCACATAACCTCCTGATGTCAGATTCCCAAACAAACGTTTCATATCTGATCAGTCAGAATGGAATGTTTTTAGATGTGTTCACTGCAAAAACAAACGTTTTCAGTCTCATTTAGGGCTGTATAATAATATCAATATCACGATATATATATCGATATTTTCTTTCCTAGAAAAAAAATCGATATTCATCCTCAAGTATCGTAACATCCAACTGTCACCTTGTTC